>OX438783.1:14789196-14853077 GCA_949316455.1 Acleris holmiana
ATGTGATGTTATTATGTAACAATCACATATACTATTATTATTCAAGTTTTTTAGGCTAACAATAGAATGCTAATATCATGCAATTACGTAGCAATTTAATAGCAACTTTAATTTGACACCTGTCTAACTTTTGTATTTTTTCCATACATCAATAACATTGCGCCTCCATTCTCAAAGTGAGGTAGGCAGAGCTACAAATTTAACAAGAACTCTAAAGAAAAATCGGGGAAATACTGGAAAAGGGCCAAATCTTAAGTACCCGAAACCGACGTGAATTATGTATATGTATGAATCTAAAGAAAGGTTGATAATTCTATAATCAAGCTAAGATATTTACAAAACAAATAGTGACAAATTGCAAGCCTTTATTCCATTAATCGCCTCTTACGACATCCACGGGAAGCCATAGAGTGGCACTATTCTAACCCGGCAACCACACGAATATTTTTTTTAGTTAGCAAAATTTTGATCCGTGTAATTTTAACCTTATGGAATTAACTATAGAGTGGCTTTTATATTTAGTATCAAGTCCTCAAACGAAAACCTGGAGATTTGGAGGCCATAAAATTGCAGTAACCAAACAGATGAAGCATTTCAGACTTGGTTTTTTTAATATATAAAACTAGTGTAACTGGGGTTGTTCCGTCTTGTTGCCGGGTTAGAATAGTGCCACTCCATGTCTTCATGCAATGACAATCAATAGCGAGTTTTACCTAAAACTTTGTAATAATGATAAACAGCTCTATGATGAGCGTTGCTATGGTAATAACAGTTCTTCAAATACCATTATGACATTGTTAATACTGTAATGTGCTAATCACGTATATCAATAATAAGACGTTTACATCAGAAATTGCTATTAGATATCATTATTTCTACAATAACGCAATTAAAATGCCCAAGTATTCACCCGATCCTCCCCGTGTATACCTTGAACGATATTGGAACAAACTTGTTTGGGATCCCCGACGTGTATCACCGATACTATTTTCATAGAATGTGTCGATTCACCGGATTTCATTCCATCGACACCTAATTTCTGCTGAAACCTTATTGTTTTTAGGTTATGTTAACCTTTTGAATGCCACTGTCGGTTATAGCCGTCATGGTTGACAGCGTAAATAGACCTAAGTGTCTTTGAGGAAGGTTGACATTAGCTATGGTTTCCCGTCGCCAATAGCGTTGAAAAGATTAAGCATAGGTTAGGTAAGACCTGTGACCATGAAAAAATTATAACTCATGATCGTTGTCGGTCGATGAAATGAAGATTCGCCGAAGTAAAACATACTAGGAAATGCGTATCGTTGTTCCAAGGGTAATTAATTATTCACTTACGTCTCTACTTCCAGCTGTAACCACAATAAATATCATATAATATCTAATGTGGTTAGAATAGTGCCACTCCATGTCTTCTCGTGGATGTCGTAAGAGGCGAATAAGGGAATAAAGGCCTGTAGTACTGTTAGGCGATGGGCTTACATCCTGTCACTAATATACTAGTAAACATCTCAGCCTACTTGTGCAAAATGTGGTTACAGAATTATTAACATGTCCTTTTAGAGTTGTTGGTATTTCTGTAGCCCTGCCTACCCCACTCTGGGAATGAAGGCGTGATGTTATGTATGTATGTAATATCTAATATACCTTTTATTTCACAGTTTATAGGCATAATAACGTTCCTCCTCGGCGTCTGCAACGAACTCTCAACGCCAGCGGTCACAAAGAAATCCAAAAAGAAAACCAACCAGTCCCCCGATGAATTGAAAACTGCAGAACTACTCAACGAGCTCAACCTCACTGTCCAAGACTCCATCACAGACCTGGAGCAGATCCTCGATGAATGGCCCAAGTACAGCTTCCAGACAACGCTAGAAGATGAACTAGAAAAGCTTTGCATAGAATACCATTGCCCCGTCGAGACTAAGTTAACAAATGGACTGAATGACGTTATGAACGATCTAAGGAACATACTCAAAAAGAAAACCAAGTACTTGAAGAGTTTACAATGAGTGGTCTGTGCATATCTTTAGTTTTATATATGCCTTTTTATATGTATTAACACAGTGATACTTATATTGCAGTTCGAGATACTAGTCAGCGTTGAATGTGGAGCATTACTAACTTCAGAACAGAGTTATACGGCACTCAGAGATACAGACGATTTAATAGTTCCTTAGTGAAGCTTTTTTATATACAAGTTGAAAAATAATGCCTGTGTACAGTGGATAGTATTAATAGATGGTTTGGCAAGAGCTGTAACAAATAGATTGGATAATCCAACGGAAATACGTATGTGTATAATAAGCAATGATCGACCGGTAGCATTTTATGTCACTTTCACGTCAAACGTTATGACTAATGTGGATAAGTCTGTGTTGTTAAAAAATAAAATATAATTTATAAAAACGCAGTTTTTTTTAAATGTACGATATACTTAGTCGATCGATTCCTTTTAATATTGAGAATCCATTTATATAAAGAGAATACCCTTTTTTCGTTAACAGATGTGAGAAGTGCGTAGTTGTAAACCGATATTTCATCTTTATCATTTAAGCTTGTAACAAATTCGTAATTTTTAATACACTCATTGGCACAAAAATCCGCCCACTCGTCTTTTGTTCATACAACTGCTTATACTGTAATTCTATGGAACTTGCTAACTATGTAAACAAACAATATATTGAAATTGACATCTAATGACAATTTTAGTATGGCGGCTTGTTTACATAGTTAGCAAGTTCCATAGAATGACACTTTACAAATATAACTTCTTAACCAGAGAGTAACTTCGACAATACTTAACCAATGTTTGTTTTAAATTGTAGTGTTTGATTGCTAATTAACTAAGGTTCAGATTGGCCAGTCAATATTTTTATAGGTCGTGCCTCTGTCCAAAGGACCAAAAAAAAATACATTAGCTTAGCTGTTCTTAGTAAATTATTGTGTTTAGAATAATGGTGAAAAACGAAGATTCAGCCCGCGAACTTGTTAGACAGATAGTGTTGTCAGGTTTGGTTATAATTTAATAGTGATGCGGTAAATGTCGATGTTTCAGCAAATATGTCAACCAATTAGTATTGTTTAACACATGGTTCGAATTATCATATTTTTTTTAATAAGTATAAAATAAATAAATAAATGTAAATGTAAATGTGGTTACAGAATTATCAACAAGTTTAGAGTTGTTGGTATTCTGTTGCTCTGCCTACCCCACTCTGGGAATAAAGGCGTGACGTTATGTATGTATGTATGTAATAGTAATCAATCTTGAACTTAACATGAAAGTTATGATCATGTGTATGAATCATTAAAAAAAACCTCGCTTGATTTTTAAAAGTACGTGACTTTCGAGTAATGATGGTAAATAGGTTTATTTGGTTTTGCATACATCTTTGCTCATTGCTGACACGTACTGTACAAGGTTTTTTAAGTCTAATGTCCATTTTAATAAAGCGCTGGAGATAGTGCAAATCCCTGAAATATAATTATTACATTACAGTGACAAACTGGTTAATCTGAGTTGGGCGGTTTTTTTATAAACATCGATAACGAGTAAAGTAAAACCAGTATATTTGTTATGCCGGAATAAGAGTGAAAGCAATACACAGCAGAGTATTATTAAGACTGGTTTTACTGACTCTTTACTGTGGTATGTTTGTGCATGGCGCTGACAAACTGGGGCAGAAAAATAACATTTCTGAAATAAATAACTCTCGTATACTCAAAAACAAGAAATTATTTATCAAAGCCAAAAAACAATCACTAGTAAGCTGTCATCTCAGTCATTGACTGACTGTGAGCTTGGGTTAACATTTTCAATCGTTAAAATCACTTTCGCCCGTGTTTTTCCATCTGCCACAGCTGCCAATGCAGTGGCCGCAGTGTCTGCAGTAGGAGTTGGTTCTTGCTTCAGATACGTGTCCGCGCCTTCAAGTATCAGCAAATTTTCTACCGCGAACGCCCAATCGTCGTAATTCTCACGACCTTTCAGCTTCGGTACATTCGCCAGATAATTCGAACTCATCTTTAAACACTAAACACGAAAACTACTAACAATTACAATTTTTTAACGAGCTGGGCCCATAACCTAATAAAACTTCATGTCATCGTTGCTAGTTTGTTTTATATTAACAGACTAAAGTATACTCTGTTCAAACCACAGATACAATATGTGAGAGGCGTTACAAAGCATATCAATAGTTATTTATTTTGATATTAATTTATAACAGTTATCATATCAATTTAGACATAGTAATTTTTTGGGCATTATCATTTGACTCGTAGGTACTAATTTCGTATTTATTTCGGTACCTTTTTTAAGACCGCTTATTGACTAGCTTTGTAATATTTTCTTTGTATTTACTTTCCATGCTGTTATTGTATGTGATGGTCAATAAATAATGTTTATATTGTATTGTATGTCCATAAAATTACTTTTTAATTCTGATCTCTTGGTAATCGCAATATTTACCTTGTAAGTTTATAAAAATAAAAGTATCAAAAATCAATATCTTAAGAAGCAAAAAAATGATTATTTGAATACAAAAATGTGCTTTCCGTAACAATGTATTTTTATAAACAAAGTGATAGTTAATATGATGTCGATAAGTTATTTTATCGATATACGAAATCACTACACGTCATCTGATTTTGCCCTTAAAGTTTGTATGTCTGCATATCATGAATATATTATACTTATACTTTCTCTCATATAAACTCGTAAAATCACTTGTTTCTTTCTTTACTTTTCAAAAATACTACAGTACTAACACAGCGCAACAATGAAGTTGAATACTAATTATTTCGTGCCGCCCATCTAATGTGCATCATAAGATACTCCAGCGACACGATTCTTTGAATTGAGGCATTGTACAAACTGGCAACAGTGCAATTCATAATGTTATTGTGATTCTATAACGATATTCATTTCGTTGTGAAAAAATATCGATATACGGACAACGTATATTTAGTCAATTTTTCGAACACTAACAAAATGTCGTCCTTTCGCTATCTCAACCTCGTATCGTATCTAATTGATTAGTAGGAAAAATACTCATGTTCCAAGTAGAATAAAGACTAATTTTCTATAAACTATTCGATCAGATAAGAGGTTGAGAAAGCAAAGGAACGATATATCGTTATGATAACGATATTTTTTATAACGTTATAAACGTCTGCTAACGTTGACCGAATTAAAGGTACTTTTAGCGCAGATTCACACGAGCAAGTATCAAATCGTCTGTACAAACGAAGACACTGTTAACTGACCACGCATAGACATACGTTGCGATAAGGTTTATGTTCGATTGTACGCAACAGCAAGTTGTGTGGGTAAAGGCGCCAATATTTTGTAAATAATATTAAGACAAAAAAAGGAGGAAGAAGGAATGGGTTTTGGCAAATAAAGATGAACATGAAAAGAATGTTTTTGCAATACTTACCATATTTTTTGTTTGTTCGTGTATGTACAGCTTTTATGTATAGTGTGATGTGTCTTATATTTTAATGTTTATTCAATAATTTCTTTATGCCATAGTGTGTAACACAAAGACATGAATAGATAAAAACTGGAACAACAATAGGAGTCATTCATTAGCAATAATTAGAATTTTCGAGAAATATGTGCTTTTAATTATACGTTATTAGTGTGATTGAACCAGTAATGGACAAGGTCCAATGATGGACACTCGACTCTTATTTTACAGACAATAATGGTTATTCATTTGTTTTGCAACAATCAATTTATAACCTTATGATCTTTGAATTAAGAGTAAAGTGTCCATTATTGGTGCCTGTCAGCTTAAAGTGTCCAACACTGGTGCTATCACCCTACGCATTTTACATTCAGCTCATGATTGTTACAAAAATCGTAATTCTATAAAACAAATGGGACGCATGGGCAGCAACTTTTATTTATGAGAGATACCCTATCACAGTAAGCCAATGATTTAATTTTAACATAATTTCTTTGTCTTGACTGACTTGACACTCAACCGACAGAGTTCTAGGGTGGCACAAAATTTCAAGTACAGAGCAAAACACTGTTTGAACAAAACATTTGTATGCATAATGACTTCAAAACTCTCAATAATTTAGGTACTTACGAAAACTAGACCACGCGCTTTATTCTCCTAGTAAAACCGTATTGCTTTTAACTCGGTAGCCACTGTCAAGTAAATAAGATATTTCTTAACGTTAACAATATGATAACCTGTCAACAGCGATATGGTTTTACCGAAGAGCCCCTGTTGTTCACTAACGGCCGAACCCTATATTCAAACCGCGGACAGATAGCCTTACTTCGGATTAAAATTTGACACTTTGTATGGGCAAATGTCAAATTTCAACCCGAAGTAAGCCTTATCTATCCGCGGTTTGAAAATAGGGTTCGGCCGTAAGGCGACATAACAGCAATGCGATATGCAAGCAATAAGTGTAAGTGAAACAAAAGTGTCGCTTTATGAAACTACACCTATACCAATCCAGAAATATTTAAGATTACAGAAAAGAAAGACGGTTGGCAAATGAAAATTTGGGAAATTAAACATTTGACCAAAAACTTTTTGACGAAACGAAGGTAACCCATTATCCCTGTTTCACATCTCGCAAGGAAATTGTTAAAGGATTGTTTGTTTATTAACAATACGAATATACATTTTCAAAGTAAAGGGAATTTTCTTCATTACCTAATTTTTTCTCCAATGAAGTACCTAAGTATAGGTAAGATGGTGAACCGAAATCTTAAAAACGTATTCGTCGCAAGGCGCAGGTGTTGACGAAATAATAAAATAATTATTATACCGGGTGTTGCCTGTAATAGGAGCAATAAATTAAGGGATCGTTTCCACACCACAAACGTAACAACATTTATTCTACAACTTTTGGAAATAACTTATTGTTAACTTAATATTAATGAATTTAGATTTTCCAAGCAAGCAATGTATTGCGAAAACTACGAAGTTTGTAGGCTGACAGTATATGTCAACTAGACTATTGAATGGAGTACATTGAAAATGCTATTTAGTTTGTTCGAAAAAATCCCAAATAATAAATTACATATTTTTTTAAAGTTGTAGAACAAGCGTTGCTACGTTTATAGAGTAGAGACGATCCCTCAATTTATTGCTCCTATTACAGGCCACACGCGGTATACGATAAATTTTCTGCACAACTATGCAGAAAACGACTGTCTTCTCATCCCACCTGCCTCGTGGTCCCACTGGTATTCGACGGAGCCTTACTTCCGAGCGGTTTGCCCTTCGAGCATCTAAAACTACACCTAACATAAAAAAAAATGTGACGAATAGTGGTGGGACAAAAAGTAATGGGATAATGGGGACATGATGAACTCTAAAAAAACGTTATTCTTCACAAAGACGAACGCGACGTTCTTGACGACACGCAGCCTAGTTGGGAGTGGCCCTGCCTTCGAAGCTAGGGGTCCTGGGTTCAAATCCCGGTAAGGGCAGATATTTGTGTGATGAGCACGAGTATTTGTTCCTGAGTCTTGGATGTTTTCTGTGTATTTAAGTATATATTTCTCTATATAAGTTTGTCGTTGTCTAGTACCCATAGTACAAGCCTAGAGCTTAGTTTGGGACTAGGTCAATTTGTGTGACATTGTCCTATGATTATTTATTAATATTTATTAAATCAGGTAGGTGAAGTGATGACTTTTTTGCCTTTGTTATGCTGAAAACGACCCTCTCCTCATCACTGTTGACCTTCGTGTAACTGATAATTGAGCAATTTTACTCAGGTCGTTTTCTGTATAACTACGATAATTTGGACATACCCTTATAATTTGTGATTTAGCAATTGAGTTTTCAATCAAATGGATTCTTGCGACCGCCACCAGACAGAGCCGTATCATGAGCTGAACCTGTCAAGTTCCTGTCAATCTCAGGACTAGGAGGCATATATCGCGATCCCTTTCATGTCTAGAACTCGTCAATACACACCCTTACAGCGTCTTCCGGTACGACGTCGCTATAATTATATGATTCTCACTACGAATTAATAAATAATTGGGATATAATAACGAAAACAACATAACTTTCGTATTATCTTTATTTACAACACAAATATTGCAGTAAAATTAATTATCAGCCACAGTACAAAATAGTCGCGAACATTCGTACAAACAGACAGTCAGATTGGAATGTGCAATGGAACAAACCTTACGGAAACCACTTACTGCAAAAACTAAAAGCGCCGGAAAACTAATTACTAAATATATTTGAAGCCAGGGCTTAGAACCTTAATGTTTTTGACGTGGTTCCGTGTTCTCAACGTTTTGATAACTCTTATTTACGTTTTTTTTTATATTCAGGAGAAGGCACACGAGCGTTCAGGCCACCTGATGGTAAGTGGAATCATAGACATTTGAATTCTCAAGACTATAATCCTTAGACCTCAAATGCGTCGCCAACCCTGAGGACTAAGATGGAATGCCTCTATGCTAGTAATTTCACCGGTTGTCTTATCCCCACACCGGGACACAATAATGCGAACACTGTTGCTTGCTGTTACTTGACAGTATTGGCGGCCGAGTTAAAAACAATACGATAACACGTCAAAGGCAATATGGTTTTACTGAGTAAAAGAAAGACTTTACTTATAATGTATGTACCAATGGGAGCGTTTAGAAATACCGCTACAGCTTTCTTTTTGTAGACTGAGACGGTCATTGTCCGTGGTCCACCTAATTAGTTCACGTGAGGCCCTAGTCAAGATGCGTTCGCTAGCTAGCGTTTCCATTCGTTTGGTTTCTAAACTAATCACGTCACTGCTAGATTAGGTGACTTTTCGTATGGCGTGATCTACCAGTGACGCGATTGGTTTAAAAACCAAGCAAATAGAAACGCTAGTTAGCGAACGCATCTTGGCTAGGGCCTCTGGTCATTTTAGCAGACCTTAACTGAGTCGACGGAGCTCCGCTCTCGCGGAGCTCCTATTTCCGAGGTATTTTGGCCCTTCGGGCCCCCTGAAGAACTAACATAATCTAAACCTACCTATAGGTTTTAACCAGTTTAGTCTCCGCAATCCACAGAGGTGAACTAATTAGGTGGACCACGGGCAATGACCTAACTGAGACAATAAGTGTCCTTATACACTGGCGTTTTTGACTTTTGTCAATTTACAACTTACACTAGTCGCGCTAAAAAATCGCCGTTTGCAAACGCCAGTGTGAAAGAACCTTTTTCCCGTTCCTATTATTTTCAGTGTAATCTTTATCCACTGCCAAGTTACTTGCGTTGTGCGTGTATCGGCTAGAATATTGACAACTTGATTAAAACTAAAACTAGAAAAAATGATGCATGGCCATTACTAAACAACCCACTTTTTGTAAACCGTACGTTCTTTTACTTGAAACATGACAGAGCTACTTGTCAACTTCAAGATTTCCAGTGAAAGCTCTTACGGGTGCGGTGCATTATAAACAAAACTTTTGTTTTTGTAAGCAAGCGGTAACCACATTCAGCTTATAATTTAAAATTGCAAGGTATAGGAGCGGCGCGTTGATGCTAATTTGAACTGTATCAAAGATTTCTATAAGGTCTCAACGCTTAAAAAACTATTATTTCATCAGATATCACATCAAACGTCCAACACTATTTCTAGTTCAATCAGATATTAATCCTTAATATAATCGTTGACATTAGTAAGAACAATAACAAAAATCTCAATTATAAATATAGTCGAAGTTAACAAATAATAAAGAATCTACAACCAAATTAAACAAACACACGACACTACACGCAAAACACGCTTAAATCCATCGAAACGAAACAAGTAATTCCTATTGGGTTTTAATCAAAACTGTATTCGCTAAATTGTAAACATATTATGCCGAATTGCGTAGACTTACAAATCGCGGGCGCTAAATACGAAGAATTTCGTACATTGACTCCCATTGCTTGTCTCTATCACTCTATATGATATGATGTTGCCGTCGCGCTCGCACTGCGACATTGACCGCCGGCAGATATATTGGTAACCTTTTCCCTTCCATATTATACGACGCCCTACAGTAAAGGTCAATGTACGAAATTCTTCGTCAGCCCCCGCGCTATACACATAATGTCTTCCAACCAAGCCGTGTCACTAAATTGACTGAACAATTATCAAGATCCATTAAATTTTCAAGTCAACCGATTCGACTCCTTAGCCACTATAGAACTTATGTCAACGTGACTACACGTCACTTTGACATAGTATCATAGTGGCCTATGGAAAAGGTTCGTTTTGTGTAACATGCGCATATCGTCGTCTTACTCACTCAAACTCGTATCTGCACATTTTTTTTGCGGTTGGTAATTTCATTTTCATTCAGCAATACTTAGAGGCAATAAGTTTACCAACGGCAAAAAAAATCTACAGATACGAGATTGAGTAAGTAAGGCGACGATATTTTATATAGTTTTGGGATCGTATAAACAATTTGAATTTAACTTGTAACACGACACGCTCGGCACATCTCATGTTATGTGTTTACAAAGTATCAAATAAAGAAATGTAATAAGAGAGGAACTTTCTAATAATATGCATTACAGACGCTGAAACCCTTTAATGCATAGCATATCGAAAGTGGAACGCTGTCTTTAAAGTACATTTCCAAACTAGAATTTTGACAAATTATAATTTAGAAATTTACTTAATATGTATGTTTGAAAACGAAACTAAAGACATTGCATGTTTTTTCTTTTTTGATTAATTACAGTTCGAAACATCAAAAGGACCCATTTAAAAATATAAAACATGCATGAAGCTATTATGGCTTTCTATGCAATAAAGGGTTAGCCAATTATGATTTCTAGAAACACTTTACTTCCTTAAGGATTTCTCTATAGATAGCTGCAAAACTCCACATCAAAATAAAACCTTTCTTCAAATTCTCAAATTAATTAAACTCAATCAAATATCTATATCGACCATAGACCATCTCAACAATTCCCTTTTTATTAATAGGGCTGGACTCTTTACTGTTTATTAAACATTTTAAAAGTACATCTTAAATTCAGAAACAGATTATAAATACTATAGCAAACTAAAGAGCTAAAAACATTATGCACCATCACGCGAGCGCGCCATTACACTAAATCATAGCCTAAATTCGAAAATTAAACAAATAAATTAAAAAGTAACGAATTGCCATTGTGTTCTCTTACAATTTACAATTATAATTTATTCTACAAGAAATACAAAAACATAAGAAAAAAAATACAATTCAGTTCTAATTAAATATTCATAATATATTTTTTATCCTGTATGAAATAAGTGTATGTAATTAGTTGGTCTGAAAATACCTACTGACTTTATAAATAACATTTCGCTGTATATTAGTTTACAAAATATCGATCCATCTGTCATAATCACAATCCTGAAACTTGTACATATCTTAGGCAGGGAAGACTGGGGGGTCAGAAGGAATTTGTGCTTGTTTTACTCTCTCCAATCGGGAAATATCCAGATATGTTTTACATAAGGGGATTTAGTTTAGGCTATTTATTTGAAGTATTTAGGTATACTCAGGTTTTATATCAAAATCATTTTGTTTTTCAATTGTTATTAGGGAAAGGACCAAATAGTTGGACCGTAGTTAAGCGTATTTAACCATACAAACAACAAAAGTGAAAAAAGTTCCGTTGTGACACGAAAATTATCCCTACAAATGTATGGCTAATTTTCGTGTCACAACGGAAAAGTTTCATAGAAAATTTAATTGAGTGAGTTAGCGTGGCCAACTTTTTGGTCCTTACCCATTTAAGTGAGAAAAAAGAAAACAGTTATCAGTGTTTGCTACGCCCGCTTTGAACTATTGATCGGAATGACGTCATTTTGTCAGAAATTGATTTTTTCATTTTCTTTATAAAACCTTTCTTGTTAGAAAGGGTTTTTTCAACGTATTTTTATTTTAGTTTTATCGTTAAAACCGCACAACATACAAGCGTCGATTGATTACAAACTGAAGAAAATAAAACAAAACAAAAAAAACAAGTGTAAGCAGGGCTCGCGCTCATTTGAAATCATTGACCTCCTGCTTTTATTAATTTACACCAATGTTTTTATTTTTTTAATGATTTTTAATTAAGGTTATGAGACAACTAAAACCTTATGGACCTTATATGAAGTGTCATAGAGTTCATCCTAGACTAGGAATAATAATTACCGCCTTATGTAAAACCGCTCGTAGACTTGACTTAAGACAAACAAAACAATCACCTTCCAGTTTAAATAAAACATTATTTAGCTTTTACAATAAAACCGAGCAGCATATCTCGGGATCTAACACAACTCTCACATTACTTATCGCTTGGTACGTCTTCCTTTAACTAGTTCACAGAGAAAGAGACGCACTGAGAATGCTAGTGCTATGCTCCAGAGAAAAAGAAAAGCATCTAGGAATATACAAATTTAAAATAATTAGATAATTTTAATCAAGTCATGATGTTACACTTACACACTTATTATTAAAATAAGTGGAGTGTTTTAAAAAATGTAGAAATAAATTATTGCCTTACACTATATTTAACCCTCTGCAACTGTGGTGACTTTTTTAGAAACATTCTACTGAGGTGGAGTCTGTCAGACGTCATTTTTGATAAAACATAGAAAAAATACCAATGGGTCAATGATAAGTATTGTTTATTAAGTGTATAGCATGAATCATTATTTAATTTTCATGTGGAATTTATAATAAGCATGTATATGGACTTCGAAATAAAAAAAATGACACTAACTTGAACAAGGTAAAAAGATCTGGAGTTTTTAACATAGGTTAGTTTATAATGCCCCGAGTCTTTAGGAGAGGTTGCTGAGCGATACAGACCTATTTCACGCTATAAAGCGATATTTTTGGCGGTGTCTGATAGACGTCACGTCAGTCGCAGAGGGTTAAAACGGGATTATGGAGGGAAAAACTATCTCAACTCTTATTGAGTAATTGCACATTTTGAATAGTTGTTTTTTTATATATTTAGATCAAAAGTTGAGTTATTCAATACAACCTGGTCTGATTGACCATACCAATGGGAAAACATCTACCAGTCACAATCATGTAATTACGTATTGAATATAAAATATTACCTAATCATATTTTACTTCTCGTCTACATGTACTTTTCGTAGAAAGAAGTTTTGCGAAAAGTTATTGGGGTAAAATGTTCTCTTTTCCATGCAATTAAATTTGTAATATTTCAATTTGTTTAACCCTATATTGCTTTTATATCGTATTCATATCGTTGACGTTATAGTAGATCTTAACTTCATGTGAATTAGGGCTACCGTAGCGTCAACAACCTCTGAAAAGGTCTATCGTCTTAACCCACAAAAATTACACAAAGTACTGTTTTTCTATGTAAACCGTACAATTTTGGTCAACTCTTTCTCTGAACAATTTACAATTTTATATGGATAACGGACTTTTTATCCCAATAATTTCGCTTCTACCCTAAATATTTTGATAATTTTATATTTACACGATATGTAATTTAAGTACCTTATTGCAAAGTATTATGAATTAGTTTCGCACGTTACAATATTTACACAATATTACAGTCCCCTTTAAATATATTGAAAAAAAAAAAACTAAACGAAAATAAATGTCGTTAGCTGTACGCAATATCTAGATGTCGCTAGTGAGCACATGGCTTAGGGCTTTACTTATTATCGTGTCGTATAAGGCATTTGCCACTTACTGGCAAATACACTTGAATGGAAGGACCAAATCTTCTCTTTACAATCTCAACCTCGTATCGTATCTAATTGATTAGTAAGAAAAGCAGTCCTGTTCCAAGAAAAATAAAGACTACTTTTCTATCTAACTATTCGATCAAATAAGAGGTTGAGAAAGCAAAGGGATGAAATGCTGTTTGCGCGATAAAATCAACCATAGTTATCACAATTAGGAACACTTAGCCCAAGCATTTTTTTTTATTGTATAATTAGAAGAATACTGATCTCCTAAGCTTATCCTGAGCAAATTATGAACACAGGCGAAAAAATCTACAGCAGTATTTTTTTAACTTGTTAATAATCATGGATTCGGAATGACCTATTAACAAGATTAGAAAAAAAAAACACTGCCATGGAGATTTATAAAAGAGTACTTATTTTATATTGCAATATTGTTTGTTTATTGCACAATCACTTCATCCCCTTATTATTTTTATTATGTCACACACATCACAAAAATTCGAGAAAAGAAAATAGTGGTGATTTTACGAAGGTTAGGCGAAAATAATAGCAATATTTTCTTATTATTTAAACTAATATAGATCCGATGTATTAACCTAAATACGTCACGCTTCATCAGTAACTAACAAGAGTCAGGAATTTCACATAATTATATTGACCTAGTCCCAAACTAAGCTCTAGGCTTGTACTATGGGCACTAGACAACGATAAACATACTTATTTTTCCTCGTGAGAAATCAAGGTAATTTAGTTTGAACTTTGTTACAGTGACTATAAAGTTCACTTTTATTTGTTTCAGAGTCAAAAAATGGCATTTAGGGCAAAAGTAATTGAACTTTATTTCCTTGATGTTCGGTACAAATTCCCACTCATAAAAATCTCCCTGTTTCTAGTATGGTGGGTATCACAAGGATAGAGAAATTAAATCCTATTTAAATACATGTCTATACAATGTATTTTCTTTCTAGCGATTTTTAATTAAGTTGTTTTTTTTAAAGTCGCGAAGCACACTAGCATATCGTTGGCGATAGTGCAATATCTGTATTGCAATACAAAATGCACTTCTCTTGAAAAGTCAGTAAGGTGCATTTTTCTTATTGAATTTGTGAGGCGCGCGTTTGAACTATCACCAACGATGTAGCATTTTCAACCTACGACAGCCTTCTCGTCAATTTAAGTTGCGCGATTTAAGCTTTATCATTTAGACATAATACTTAAATTAGCCGTATTATACATTTCCCGACGTGGAAAATGACCCGGCAAATTTACTTATAACAAACTGCTAATTAAATAATGACAGGTCGTAGTGTACTGAAAACTATTATAATCGAGGCAGCATGTGTGGACCCATTTGGACCGCCACGTTTGGACTGTCGGTACAACTAAGGTTTTTATCATTATTTATTTATACAAGAGTTGAGACGCCTCAAATCCCACACTATTCTATCCTGTTCATGTTTGTATTGCCACTTTAACCCGCCTTGAACTCTCCAGTGTTCGAGCGTTGTATAAATTTCGTATCCGTAACACTTTCAATGGAATGAACAGTCGCATATTGAAATTAATCTTCCCGTTTTTGTTATTACTAAGAGAGACAATAGAATGTTTAAATTTTGACAGTCGCGAATTTACAATAGGAATGTATTTTATTAATATTGACTTATTATCAACATGGTGGAACTTTTGAAAACTATCGATATATTAACGAGTACGCATAATCGCATAAGTACCGTAAGATGGGGTGAATAGAGATTCGCAGGGTGAATATAATTATGTAGAAGAGAGGACAACAGAGAGATCTATCTCCAGACGGGTGTTATGCCTGGGGACCGTAGCCCATTTGGATAAAGTTGGAAGTGGTATATAAGTCAACTGACTGAAGAAACTTCGTTGCGCGATGTAGCGCACTTTCAGATTTAGTTGCGCTGTCTGACGCCTACGAGCTGGTTGTTACAAGTTGTCACTAGATGTCGCTAGGTTGCCACAAATACAATCTAAAAATAAGTCATAACTTGTTACTTATAAGATCAAGTATTAAATTGACAAGTCAGTCTTATAATTAGTAACATATGCTTTATTTTAGGCTGTATTTCTATTCACCCGATTTTACACCACACTATATCTGTGGTCATACACGTATTATTAAAGACCCTTTTGGCGACTAAAGTCTATAAGAAAAAAATACTAGGTATAAAAATGACTAGAAAGAAAATTGGAGAAGGATTTATTGACTAAGCATAAAAATGCCGACATTTAAATACGTAGGTAGGTTTAGATTATGTCAGTTTTGCAACAGGCCCGGAGGGCCAAACCACCCAGAAATAGGAGCTCCGCGGAAGCGGAGTTCCGTCGACACTACCTAATATAAAATAATTACGTATTTGAATGTCGGCATTTTTATACTTAGTCAATAAATCCTTCTCTCCAATTTTCGTTTTAGTAATTTTTATACCTATTCATTTTTACTCAATAGACTTTAGTCGCCAAAAGTTTAAAGACAATGTATTTATACTTCATTTGTTTAGGCACTTAACTAAATGTAAGCACAAAACCACGTGATATAGTTCGTCAGAACTCCTTCTGATTGGCTGTTTAACGGAGTCACGTGGTTTGTTTTTTTTATATTCACTTATGTACCTAAACAAATTGATAATGCACACAAGTACATGTAGTAGTATTGTACTACAAGATATGCGGTTACGCGGCTTATTTTTATTGCCATCGACGGACAGACACGCAGACGACCCACCTGTTCGGTGTTTCCCGCCGTCACCAGAGCGTCGTTGGTCTCCAAGAAATTTAATGAAACTATTTATTTATACTCTAGAAAGTTTAAAGCGCTCTTTCACAGGAAAGTTGACGCTTCACAAATTCAATAACACTCCCAACGGACCTTATATTAATACTATACCATTATCAACAAATAACAGTTAGAACGGATATGCTATGTTTGTATGTTTGTCTATCCTAACTTCACACTGTACATAATCAAAGTTTCTTACCGGCCATAATGTAGGAAGCACTTAAATACTGGTCAAGTCACATTAGCACATTACCACAATATCACACAGTCGTTTATCGAACGTTTATCGCACGTTTTGTCGCACGTCTTTCGCGTCGCGTCGGCGCGCGGCGAGCTTAAAGGGTGTTGTATATGTCCCGCGCGTTATTCTTTGAATATCGCTTGAAGGAGCAGTCGCTGAATCAGCTGCCACTGAAATAAAGAAACAATGTTCATTTTAAACATTAATCAGAGGACTCGCACAAAAGCCGTGTTACAGTAGAATTATTTTGAGTTTACCACTGACAGATGGATTGCCTTCATTTAATTTTCAGCTTTATTCTCTTACAAATAAAACAGTTATTACTAAATAGGTAGACGTGGGTGACAGTATTCTGAAAATCGCTTTATTCGTATGAAATTAAAGTTGAAAATTAAATGAAGGCCAACTGTCAGTGGTGAACTTACAGTAATCCTTTATGGGGCCTCTATGGGGATCGTATCACCTATACTTACTAATATTATAAAGAGGAAAGATTTGTATGTATGTGGGTATGTAACGAGTAAACACAAAAACTAATGGGCCGATTTAAAAAATTGTTTCACCATTTCAATGCTACATTATTCAAGATTCACATAGGCTATGTTTAATTTGTATGAGACACGCGGACGGAGTTGTGGGCAACATCTATGTTATATATAAAGTTCAAAACACATAATGGGTCATGTCATCCTTACTATCTATATTAATAATTTCGTGCAGGTCTACGGTAAACTCGAACGAAATGCACATCAAATTGAAGAGCGTAAAAATTTAGCCAATCCGAATCGACAACTTATAGGCGGAAAATTCGGATTATCAAGTATTTTCGATATAAAAATGAATAAATTGATAGAATAATTAGCGTTTCGAAGTAAACATATCAATGTCATCAATGTGGCGTAAATAAATGCTGGAATTATTTTCAATTTTATTGCCTTTTAATGATTAGGTACTATTTTATCTCGTAATACTATAAATGTGAAAGCGTGGATGTTTGTTACGCTTTCACGCAAAAACTACTTGACGAATCATCATAAAACTTTGTACAAATATTCTGGGAGGTACTAGAAGTAACATAGGATAACTATTATTAAAAAAAAAAATGCAAAAGTAAAAAAAAAAAAAAAAAAAAATGCAGCGGGCGAAGCCGCTGGGTTGCTAGTAATACATAATGGTCAAAATAGGTTTTTTTTATTTCAGGATTTTTTTTAAAAGCCAATATATGGAGCCCATTAGATTAGTTTAGAGTTGATCTAGATAAATCCTGATGAGTTTACGGTTTCAGAAAGAAGAAGAAAAACATTATATACTTTGATACATACCCACCTTCTATGCCACTGGCAAGAAAGTTTTATATTATTTTATTTATTCAATTCTCTCCAAGGTTCTTGTATACACATGTGTCGCGATGGGTGTATAGAGGGCCTTCGACAAACACGGCAACAAACATGAGTCTTCCTTCACAATCGAATAGGCAGTATTTCGAATTCAATAGCCAAATCAGATTCAATCCTATCTTGCTAGTATTAAGGTTGCATTTGCTACAAGAGTTTTCTCTGAGATAATGCCGTTTTGTCTTAACAGGGCAGGGTCTAATCATCTTAGTAACTTTTTGAGATATTAATATTTGAAAGTTAGGAACCATATTATGTTGTACGTTATTTTATTATAGATGATTTTTTATGAGTAAGTAATAAGTTTTTTTCAAGATTGATATCTGTAGACTGTAACTGAGTGGTAAGTCCCTTGTGAACTCCATTTTGAGTTGAGAAGTCTTTCCGTGTAACCTTCATATATTGCTTATTATCTGTTTTTATATTTTGTGTATTTGATGGAGTTGTAGGTAGGTTAGATTCGTTTTAATATCAGACCCGGAGGGCCAATTAACCCAGAAATAGCTGCCTGTATATTCTGTGGAACTAACCTCCTGTTGGAGAGCGCGCGGCGCCTCGCCGTCTGCCGCTGGTGCTCGAACTCGAAGTCCTCCTCGGTGAGCCCGAGGCGCTGCATGTGGTACACGAGGTACTCCTCGCCCAGCACGCTCTCCGGGGGGTGGCGGAGCACCTCCAGGGTCTCGCACAGGCCGCTGGCGCGCTTGCGCACCTTAGCCGAGCCTAGGGCTCCGGCGAGGATCACGAGCGCCGCCTTGAACAGGACCTGGCAAGAAAAAACGTCACAGAATTATCAGAATCATATGACAAAAACATATTTTATTATTTATTGAACAAATCACAAAAACTCAAATACAATATTTACCAAATAGGAATGTACAAAGGCGAGCTTATCTCTTTATTGGATCTCTTTTAGCTAACCTTTTGGGTGATTGAAGAATATAAGTAAAGACAAAAGTGGCAATGGACAGTCGTAAATGTCAAAATGGATGTTTCTTTCGCTGTGGACTAGATGGAAGTAGACGCCAAATATATTAATGATCTGTCACCCTAAAGAGGTTGAATTCCGTTTGTACGTCATAATTCATAAAATAATAAGGTCGATAAGGTGAGTCACTTTAGGATCTTTTTTTATGGGAAAAAGGAGGCAGGCGAGTAAGTACCACCTAAACTGACGGTAAGTGATCACCGCGACTCATAAACATCTGCAACACTACAGGAATTGCAAGTGCGCTGCCGGCTTCTGAAAAACAGTAGGCTCGTTTTTGACGTCATAACGTCTTATAAATCGATGAACGCCAGCTGCAAACACGAAAAAACATGACTCGTTGTCACGTTCCGCCTGAGTCGAGCATGTAAGCGAGAGCGCGGAACAAGCGATAGAGAGGCACGATCGGCCTACGCGTTCGGCTTATCAATGTCACAAGTGCGTGGCAAAAGCTCGCAAAAAATCGCGCACGGGGCGGTAGATTTTAAACTATCAAGATAGTGTTGATGACATGATAGTTTGGTAAGAGTTGTACGTAGGTGGAATGTTGAATCCAGCGGCTGGTATGAATCCGAATAATTCCTCGGAGGAGTCCCCGTGATAAATGCAATAAAAGACACAGATGAAGGAAATCTCTCCGCATGGTCAGTGGGACCAGATTTTTGAGAAGCCCCCGGTCTGCCCTGAATGTGGATAACCTAAAAATCCCCTGGATGGAATATCCTGTAGTGGTGGTAGGACGTAGGACCCTGTGCAGAGTCCGTCCGGAACGCTACCACCATCTTAAGACAACCGGTGAAATTACTAGCATAGAGGCATTCCATCTTAGCCCTCAGGGTTGGCAACGCATTTGAGGTCTTGAGAATTCAAATGTCTGTGGGTCTCAGATTCCAGTTACCATCAGGTGGCCTGAGTGCTCGTGTGCCTTCTCCTTAACATAAAAAGCCTACCTTGACTCCCTCGCAGAGGAAGCAGTCCCAGACGCGCAGCAGGCTGTCCCAGGGCAGCGTGCGCGTGAGCGCGCACAGGAACCACTCGGTGGCGTAGAGCACGGGCTCCACCTTGTGCTTGGCGAGGTGCCGGTGCACGGCCGGCGCCGTGCGCCGCAGCAGCGCGTGCAGGATGTCGCCGTCGCGCTGCAGCACCTGGTACGCATGGGGAACGCTTTGTCACTTCTCACGCTCTAAAATTACTCATACTAGCCACGTACTGGGTGATTTTGGGGTCATGATCCGGAATGACCAAAAGTGAATAAGATGGTCATACGGAACAACTTTTCTGATGGGACCAACCACGACATCACAAAAAAAAAACATTCCATACATTAAGAGGCCGTACACGAAATTTTGGTGGTTTTGCTTCTTTTTGAGATTTTACAGTTAAAATACTGCTATTCTATAAGTTTGAATGCATATCGTGAAATATCATTTCAGTTCTAATTGAATAAATGACTTACAAATAAATGAGGTACTTTTTCAGATTTGTCGAGTATTATAATGCGATTTAGGTTATTTTGAAACATTATATGTTGCTATTTATTTTTTATATTTTAGATGTTTTTTTAAAGTAATGGATTGATTTTGAACTGAACTTTATTACTGTTGTTTTAATTTTATGAACGATAGGTAGTCGTAATCAAAAACAAGGTTTTGCCCATTTTCTGTAAAACTTTACCAAGTTAATCATTTTTTTTACACAAAAAAAATAATATGAAGGTGGTAAAAAGTAATTCATAATTTTTTTTGACAAATTTTACAGCAATAAATTGTAATTTTTTCATACCTTTTAGACGTGAAAACGATTCGTGAATATGCGATATTCTAAACCTCTTACAGCAAAATTCACAAAACAGTCGCCGGTTTCAGGTCGATGAATCAGTATCAAAATATAAGCTCATACAAAAAAGTAGCTCATACATTCGTTGAAAGTTAAAATTATCTTTAAGTAAAGTATTTCAACAGTAAAATCACGTCTGTAAAATCAGGTAAATCGGCGAAATCGGCAAAATTTCGTATACGGCCTCTTAACGGTGAATTAATTGAGAGTTAATGTACGGAACAGCTGTTTTTTTTTTGGCGATTTCGTGGTTGGTCCCATCGGAAAGGTTGTTCAGTATGACCATCTTATTCACTTTTGGCCATTTCGGATCATGACCCCAAAATCACCCAGTATAGACGGACTTAAGTGGTGCATTTAATCCCTAGAGAATAAAGTGACATTTTATACAATGGCCTAGTTGGTAGTGACCCTGCCTACGAAGCTAGTGGTCCCAGGTTCATATCCCGGTAAGGGCAGATATTTGTGTGGTGAGCACGAGTATTTGTAGCAGAATCTTGGATGTTTTCTATGTATTTAAGTATATATTTCTCTATATAAGTTAGTTTGTCGTTGTCTAGTACCCATACTACAAGCTTAGAGCTTAGTTTGGGACTAGGTCAATTAGTGTAAATATTTATTTTATTTACTCCCTAAGGACTAAAGTACTTTTTAATTTTAATTACCTTATAAGTAAAAGCCTAAGAGAACCCCAAACAGCCAAATACATGTTGTCATTTTGATAATGTTGTCCTTTTCGCCCGTTTTACCGACGTGTAAATAAGCTCTCCTGTGGCCAATATACTGAATCAATGATTTTGATTTGTGCCCGGTGGAGAGCGGGCAGGGCATACCGCCAGCATAGTTAATATTATACTTGGTATCCTGACTGACCTCAAGCCCAGGGTTGTAGTACCCGCTGAGGTACTTACTTGTCGCTGATTACGTTGAGGACCAGAAGGCTTGCACGGCCGGAATAGTTAATGTTATACTTGGTATCCTGACTGACCTCAAGCCCAGGGTTGTAGTACCCGCTGAGGTACTTGTCGCTGATTACGTTAAGGACCAGAAGGCTTGCACGGCCGGAATAGTTAATGTTATACTTGGTATCCTGACTGACCTCAAGCCCAGGGTTGTAGTACCCGCTGAGGTACTTGTCGCTGATTACGTTGAGGACCAGAAGGCTTGCACGGCCGGAATAGTTAATGTTATACTTGGTATCCTGACTGAATTTAAGCCCAGGGTTGTAGTACCCGCTGAGGTACTAGTTGCTGATTACGTCGAGGACCAGAAGGCTGGCACGGCCGGCATAGTTAATGTTATATTTGGTATCCAGACTGACCTCAAGCCCAGGGTTATAGTACCCGCTGAGGTACTTGTCACTGATGACGACGAGGCACCAGAAGGCTTGAACAGCTGGCATGTGCATCAGCAGGAACGCGGCAACCGGCGCCTGCGCCTGGAAGTAGCCGACCTTCGGGTTGAACACCGAGTATGCTTTCAGCACGGAGTAGAGCTCTTGTTGTCTGTGGATGGAAATATTAAAATCAAATAGCTTTATTCTCACTGACTCCAGAACATTTATTTGACGAAATTTTACAAAAAAAAAACGTAGTAAAACCTAGTAATGGAAAAAACTAAAAGATACACTCGCGGTCAAATAATATGGGTCAGTGTGCATTTTGTCGATTAATTTAATCGCGATTAAATTAATCGACGTAGTACACGAATAACGATTAAATAATCGTCATTTTAATCGACCAAATTTTACGATAAAATCTTGATTAAAAATTGAAACACGCACGGTACAAAAAAACAATATGTTGTAAATGATGTTACACAGATGTAAGCTGTTAAGCTGTAGCAATCTGTCAACGTAACTCGAAACTTAGTTACAAAAGAAACGATTTATTCCTAATATTAATCAAGAGAAAATTTATCTAATAAATTAATTGATTAACAATTTAGTCGCTGTTAATTAATCGGCGATTAATTTAATCATGACTAAATTAATCGAAACTCTTACGACTAAGATTAATCAATCGCCATTTTTAATCGTTAATCGTTAGTCGATTATATTTTGCCCATCACTGTTTATTACCTGTTCTTTTGGCGACTGCACCTGACGCGACCATATGCGTCGCTGCGTTAAAGTTGCGTCAGGGTATTTTAAGCTTCAGTGCGGTTGATCCTTTAACCTTTTCAACGCCATTGACGGATATTTCCGTCATGGTTGACAGCGCAAAATAGACCTTAGTACCTCTGTCGCAAAGTTGACATTCGCTCTGGGCCTCTATTCAGGTGCGTTAAAACGATATCGTGTTTGACACGTTTAAGAATCGTTTATGTCACAGTCGCCATTATTGTAAATGACATATGAGTTATCAAAACGTTGACAATACGGAAACAGGTCAAAAACGATATCGTTATAACGCACTTGAATAGAGGCCCTGGTTTTGTATTTGACATAGCGTTGAAAAGGTTAACGTCTATACCTACACAACGATACGCTAGCCTAGTTGGGAGTGACCCTGCCTTCGAAGCTAGGGGTCCTGGGTTCAAATCCCGGTAAGGGCAGATATTTGTGTGATGAGCACGAGTATTTGTTCCTGAGTCTTGGATGTTTTCTATGTATTTAAGTATTTATTTCTCTATCTAAGTATGTTTATCGTTGTCTAGTACCCATAGTACAAGCCTAGAGCTTAATTTGGAACTAGGTCAATTAGTGTGACATTGTCCTGTGATTATTATTATTATTATTATTATTATTATTATACCTCTATCCTTAACGCCTAACCCCCTTACTTATGAACGTGAAATAAGCTTGGAATAGTTTATGCCATGCTTTGTCACTTTCTGTCAGATGCAAATGTCACAATTACAGATAAGGACAAAG
This sequence comes from Acleris holmiana, assembly GCA_949316455.1. Lineage (NCBI taxonomy): Eukaryota > Metazoa > Arthropoda > Insecta > Lepidoptera > Tortricidae > Acleris > Acleris holmiana. The sequence continues at coordinate 14,813,028 of OX438783.1, forward strand.
CATGGCATAAACTATTCCAAGCTTATTCCACGTTCATAAGTAAGGGGGTTAGTCCGAATATAAAGAACTACGTCATTTAATTTGGCGCAAGAATCGTTGGTAATGTCCTCTTTCCTGTTTCCTCTTACGTCAATTGGCTCGATCTGCTGTGGGAGAGGGCGCCTTATTGTGTACACGTTTGAAAAAAAATGTGTTAGGAATTCAGTTTGCTCTTAAAATGTGTGTGTTAAACTAGAAATAATGCACTATTTCGAACTAGGTTTTACAAGGTCAGCTGAAAGAAATCTCTTAGAGGGAAAACTTCAAATAATAAAGTGTTTTACAGTGATCGGCAGAGGGTTTTACAAACTTCAGGGACAACTCTGTAGGTCATACTCATCAACTATTATCATGGGACCAAACAGCTGTTCCATACAAACTTTGAGAGCTAAACAGCCGAAATGTATGGAACAGAACCTACAGAGTAAGTCACTGAAGTTTGTACAACCCTCTGCCGAATACTCTGTGTGTGTATTTTAGTAGTGGTAGGACCCCGTGCAGAGTCCGTCCGGACCGCTACCACCATCTTATCCATTAACCACCCGCCAAGCAACAGTGTTCGCATTGTTGTGTTCCGGCGTGGGGATAAGACAACCGGTAAAATTACTAGCATAGAGGCATATATTATATTCATTTTTTTATTGTTTTGTTTACGTTTTGTTTTATAAGTTAATTATCGACTCAAAATCTATTCACTGTACTTTGTATGTATTTTTTTTTCATTTTATTATTTAACTTAGTTTTGTAAGTCCTCTTACGCCTGAAACACAGGAACTTCCTAGCTCAGGCACGCTAGTTATTTGTCTTTTGGTATTTTTAGCCTAGTGTTATATATTGTAAAATAAGTGATATGAATAAATATTTATTATTATTTATTATTCCATCTTAGTCCTCAGGGTTGGCGACGCATTTGAGGTATTAGGATTATAGTCTTGAGATAACATCTAACCTTACCTAACCTACGTAATTAATGTTTAAGATACCCTGAAAACATTATGGTTTCAGCAGAAAATTGTGTTCGATGAAATGATACATTCTATGAAAAAGGTGTTTCGATAAAATGATAGGGTGATGGGTGGCGAACAGGCTGTCGCAAATTGAGTTGATTCCTGGAGCAAATTTGGTTCAATGTTAATCCTGATTTAGTATACCGGTGGAATTACTAGCATAGAGGCATTCCAGCTTAGGTTGGCAACGCATTTGAGGTTTTAGGATTGCAGTCTTGAGATTAGTCTTTAGAATTTAAATGTGTGTCTATGGGTCTCAGATTCCACTTACCATCAGGTGGCCTGAGTGCTCGTGTGCCTTCTCCTTAACTTAAAAAAAACATTATTGGCAGTGTGAAATACGTATTATTTTGGCATCGCTCTAATGTTTGCCCATTATAAACATGCATCCGCGTTTGTGGTGCGCTACTTGCCGAGCTTGGCAACCGCTTGCTAAATGCACAACGTAACATAATTGCCAAATTCTCAATGCAGAGCAATGCGGCATATAGAAAGTTGCATTTGCGTTACTTTCGAGTTATTTAACGACTGCTAGCCTAGTGTTAGCCAAACTCGGGTATGCCAGAGGTTCGACAGTGATCAAATAGGAAGTTCGCGTCAAGGCCACGTGCCCTCTGTTTCACCATCGTGACAATGACACATGACAGATGATAATTCGGCATACATTGCAAAGTTAACACGCTGATACATCACTGGGTTACCTGATGGTAAGTAGAATCTGAAACCCACAGACACACATTTAAATTCTCAAGACTTTAATCTCAAGACTGCAATCCTAAAAACTCAAATGCGTTGCCAACCTAAGCTGGAATGCCGCTATGCTAGTATAGTCCATTTCAAATACGAAGGCCCGATGCACTTGAAACTTAACAATAGGGCTCATAATGTTTGGCTTTTGTTATCTAATTAGGAGCACTTCAAAATGACACGCGTCGGTGCAATCTGCATGCAACTAAAGCGTGACTAAAACATTTTGGTACTTGAAAATAAAATACAAAATATTAGTTAATTACGGTATTGTTTAATTATAATGGTATGGCATCTTTTTAAAAATTGAAATGTTGAAACAAAAAATGTGTCAATGAAACATTTATTTATATCTATATATTTTTTTTAATTGTGTCAATTAAAAAATAACAATCTACTTTAAGACTAACTTAATTTAATTACGTAAAACATAAAATTTTGACCATAAAACACCTATTTATATCTATATTCATATTATTCAGATGTCAACTAACATGAAATAATTACTCTACATTAATAAAAATTACTAGGTTAAACGATCAAGATCATTAGGTTGCATGTAAAATACCACGCCGCAAAAGGGTCCGGCCAGGTATTGTTAACACTAATCCTATTGATAACGCCTAATGACCGTCTCAATTGCATCGGGCCTTCGTATTTGAAATGGACTATAATTCCACCGGTTTACTGAATCAGGATTAACATTGAACCAAATTTGCTCCAGGAATCAACTCAATTTGCGACAGCCTGTTCGTCACCCATCACCCTATCATTTTATCGAAACACCTTTTTCATGGAATATATTAATTTCATCGAATTTCATTCCATCGAACGCAATTTTCTGCTGAAACCATAATATTTTCAGGGTATCTTAAACATTAATTACGTAGGTTAGGTTAGCTTAGATGTTATCTATATAAGTGAAATCCTTTGTTTTGTGTTTCCTCTAAATAAAACCTTGCGTTTTATTCAATACAAAGATCATTTCCACAGGTTCACAGCCGCCGTCTGAGAAAATTATCAGGGTAGTGGGGTTGGTAGTAACCCTGTATGTGAAGCTAGTGGTCCCAGGTTTGATCTCCAGTAAAGAAATGATCGTGCGATACACGAATAAGGTTTTTGAGTCTTGAATGTTGAAATTTTTGCACCAAAATATCAATAGGATTTTTTTTATGGCACAGATATTCACGAGAACACATTTTAAGTCTCAAGACTTCCACTGCAATCCAAAAAGTTTTTGTCTAACTGATTCATTTCCCAAAACATATAATTTTCAGACATAACTGCTTTATTTGCGAAACTGTAAATCTTTCAGGATTTTTCTAAAACTAACCTAACCCAAACAAGTATTACAGTTGTTGGTATTTCTGTAGCTCTGCTTACCCACTCTGGGAATGAAGACGTGATGATATGTATGTATGTAATTAATAAGAGCTATTAAAACGTTGACAATACGATAACAATAATATGTCAAAGGCAATATCGTTATAACCCAGTAAAATAGAGGGCTTGTCCGCTTGAAATCTTGCAAGTTAGATTTTGAAACAGTTCTCTTTAATGGAATGGGCTGAAATTTGAACCACATATGTAAATCTAATGATAACTAAGAAATGATCTGATGATGGAGTCGGAATGGTGACAGGATCTCCGCTATACTTAACGTGGACCCACCGTGTTGGGACACATTCGTTTTGTCTTGATAAGCAGATAATGACTGCAAAAAAAGTACAGTCGGCAACAAAAGCTTGTTGGTGATGCGTTTTTTGTCAAACTTATATAATAATACAAACTTTAAAGGAACTAGTAGTACTTTATCGACTTCTCTCTTCAAGTGAATAATGTGAATGTAGATTGAATTCCCGCACTAGTATTACTAAGAAATTATTATCAATTTTCCAATTGAATACATTCAATAGTGGACGTCATTTGCATGGATTCATTACGCACACGGTGCGTCATGGGTGATTAATGTTTATGTTTAGTCAGTTTAGGGTTTTGTCGACGTTACTGTAAACACAAATAACTGTCTCCAAAAACCATGACGTCATAAAGTAATAAAAGTAATAGACAGCCTTTCGAGCCTTTCGTTTTCGTTTTAAAAATAAATAAATAATACAAAATATAAATAAAAAGTTTTTCCCAAACATATAATTTGACCGAACTGATTTTTTTCCCGAAACTTAATGTTTCAGGACCATCGTGTAGGACCCTATAGGTTAGGTCAGGTTCGTTTTATTAAAATGCTGAAATATTTACAGTTACGAAAAAAAAAGCGAAATTAATCAGTTTGTTAAACATTAGTGCACCCTCGTTATACAGAATCTTCCTGGATGAGCAATGTGTCAAGATTGGGTAATCATCGCTGCATAGGTATACACACCAGCAACTCGGTTTGTCGCGTCATAGTCGGCTACTATGGGAAATTAAAGCTCTTTCCTCGGAAATCGAAAACACAGCAAAACTGCCCTCATACGAAAGAAAGCAGCTATATGTTATAGGAATCGTATTGTAAAAGAAACATTATATGTGTAATCATGCAGAGTTGAGTATGCTTCAACTATCATAGTGCCAATAGCCGCCTTCTTTGGTATGACGGCAGAAAAGGTTCCACAGTTTCAACTTACCAAGCGCCTAGCTAAGTATGACGCGCACCTGAGCCATTGCCTCCCTGAACCATATGCTCTGGAAAGTTTATTCCATGGCATGGAAAGGAGGAAAAACGAGCACACAGACCAGCTAAAGTGGGACCTATGACCTATAGACATTTGCATTCTCAAGACTGTAATCACGAGACTGAACATGCGTTGCCACCCTGAGGACTAAGATGGAATGCCTTTATGTTAGTAATATTCACATCGGAACACTACAACGCGAATGCTGCTTGGCTAAAGGGCTCGTCTGTTGGGATTCCACATATTGGCACCTTTTGATATCGGTTTGAAACTTTGAAGTCTTCCAAGGGTTGAAGGGTAAGGTGTGGTGGTGGTCGTCCTACCACCTACGAACTAAGTATTAAGGCCGACCTGCAGAAGTACTCACCCTGGCCCTTCCTCCCTTATAAACATCTCGTGGTAAGGGAACTGGCGGTGGAGGTCCTTTCGAATGTCGTCCAGGCACTTGGGGTCCCCGTCGGCCTGCAGCAGCGCCTCGTACTCCGCCGGGTGCTTCTTCATCAGGAGCTCGCCGCCGCAGAGGTACAGCCACGCTTTGGGCCTCACTGATGCTGGTATACCTGAGGAGTTTAAGATTATGGGAATAAACCTATTTTTTTGTGGTTAGAGAAAGCAAACGGGCTCGAAGGCCGCCTGGGCCCAGATCCTGGGACCTACTTACTACACTTTCACAGTTAAACCACTGAACCAATTTTACATTAGTCATAGTTATAGGGTACTTTTAATCTTGCCAAATTGGACGGTTCCCGTAGACGAGGTCGCGGGCAAAAGCTAGTGTTAATATAATGCAGTGTCTGCACACCATTTAAGAACATTTCTGTTTCCAAGATTATCTGTATTAAGAGCGTTTAAATTATTTATCAAGTCAACAGTGCTTTCAACCATATGCAATGCCAATGCATATATTTCTTTAAAAGTGACAAAGAAAGCATTCGTATAGGGAGAGCGGGGCTGAAAGTGCCGGGGGTAAGTTGTTCCGATGATAATAGAAATGCAAGTAAAAAACGGAGCAATCTGTATGATGTTTGACGCGAAGCATTATGAAATTATGCCGTTGCAGGAGCCGTTTAAGTTGCTTCCATTATGGTATAATAGTAGTTATGGAAAAAAAAACTAAATCAACGGAACAACGAACCCCACAAAATAATACCTTTTTGTCTTTGATTTTTTGTTAACTGAGTTGATAGTGCACACAAAATAAACACATATTTAGACGAAATACAAAATACTCCTTTAGCGTGTGAGAACTGAGATTTATTTGTTTAAGGATAAGTTTGTATTTCAAAAGGATGGAACAACAAGCCCCATAGTGGGGTTAGTTGTTCCGTTCCGATCGATCTCATAAAAAATGATTTTATTTGAAAACTGTTTAACGATGCACAAAACAATATCACTATTCAGAAATTCCAATAACCATTCTTTAAATGTGTGTGTAAGCCACACAACATATACACTATTTCATAGCTCAATTTTGTGTTTTATGAAAATCGGCACTTTCAGCCCCGCTCTCCCCTGCAATAGTCCCCTAGAGGGCGCTATGAACAGTATCTCAGATTCAATTACCAAAGTAAATTCAATCCTCTCCCCCTTAGTAATAAGGTTGTGATTGCTACATGAGTTTTACTTAGGGGCAGAATAGTTCCCTAGAGGGCGCTGTGAACAATGGCGATATAGCGGCGCACGAGCGTGACAATCATTTTAAAACAATCAATGGACAATCAAGAACATTAATGTTCCTTACTAGTTATTTCGCTATACCAACGGCTGTATCTCACATTGCTTTTAAAATCAAGGTTTATTATTAAAATATAATTAAAACCCGGTCAAACGCGAGTCGGACTCGCATATGGTTCCGTACCAACGTACAATATTAAGAAGACTGTGAAGCAAAAAAAGTCCATACAAAATGCAATAACGTTTTTCTCCCCATAAACTTTGCCTGATTTTTACGATTTTTGAATATGTTACTAAATCTGTACGTTTTCCTTTCCAAGAATTTTTTTATTGCAAAGAAATAAAAAATAAAAAAACAAAAGCGGAAACGTACAGATTTAGATTATCATAATATCTACAAAATATTCAAAAATCGTGGAAATCTGATTAGATTTAGGGGTTGACAAACGTTATCGCCCGGAGCTAAATTTGTATAGATATTTTTTTACTTTCGATGCGATTTAAGCATCGCTTCACAATCCTTTTAAGATCGAGCAAACAAAGCCCTGAAACACCAAGTCATTCAGGCCACATACATATGATAGTAGGTGGTCAGTAGAATACTGACCATTGAACGATTCGATGGTGAAGTCGTCAACGTATATACCTACACAGTGTCTTCAGTGTGTGTGCATTACCATGTTTGAACGTGTCCGGCGCTTTGGTCGCACTTTGAAGACAGCTCGACCGAGACACGATCGCGGAATACCGCGATCTGTATCTCTATAACCATAACGCCTATGTGTCTGTTCTTTGGATATATTAAACTTGGCCATATTTCCTTGAGACTGTTAACGCGAACTCACGATCAGAAACAAAATCCTCGATAGTTGAATTTCTTCAACAACAATGACGCCTTTATGCGTGTTTTTGGATAAAAACTTCTAAACCATACGATCTTTAACTATGTTTTTTGATTAAATAGGCGATTACTACAAACTTTTTAATGCCGGTAAACCAGTTTTTTTATTAATGTTGTCCTTTTACAGTAAAAAGGAATTATTTGAATTTGAATGCTGCCAACAAGACACGCGTATACTATTTTCTCCATCTCGTGTTCTTCGCGCGGAAGCACATAAAGCCATCCCTTTTCATTCTTGTATGGGCGTGGCAGCATATGTGGCCTATTAACATCTAAATATAGCGAATACCGTAAAAGGTTATAATTATAAATAATTACATAAAATTGTTATTGCGAACGTTTTATAAAAAGCAACTTCACCGTGCTTGCACCTTTAAATAGAAGTTCACGAGTATAAATAACGTTGCAAATATAGTTCTCTAGGGTTCTAGACCACATTATTAAATCTAGTACATAAATAGATAATAGAGGATATCGCTTGTCAAGATTCCCGCTTGCCTTGGCCCCCCTATAGTCATTATTTCCTTAAGTGAGTCAGACAGACTACTGCAAATCCAAACTAATATTATAAATGCGAAAGTGCGTCTGTTTGTCTGTTACCTCTTCAGGCTTAAACTTAGACCACATTCGGTATGGAGATAGTTTGAATTCCAAAGAACATTGGATAGTTTTTATCCCGGAATAGAGAAGATGCATGAAAAACAGAATTGAGATTCATTGATACAAGTTAGGAGAAAATGTAAAAAAAAACATATTAATCGCAATACACTAATCGAATCAAAAGGGCAGGATCGTAGCAAGTGGAAAGAGGTGGTATCTGCCCCTCCACCCCTCTGGGAAACAAGCGTGATTTAATATACAGGGTGTTAGGTAATGAGTGGATAATCCTTGAACTACGGATAGAGGCACAGAACTATATCGAGATAGAAGGAAAGAGTTCGTCGTTTTATATGCGAACCGAGCGTGTAACATTTTGCGTAGGCACTTTGACGTCACGCGAGTCTTTTAGTGATGTGTACAACATACACAAAATCGTTTCTAATCTGTGGTGTCATCGATCGCAAGTCGCAACGGAAGAGCGTCAGCAATGCCACTAGGGAAAGTATTTTATTTACTTTTCGACGGTTTTTTCCATTCAAGCGTTAAATTTGTTTGTCTTTTTCTTTTATCATTTGCCTTGCGTTATTCAATTGGTTCATATTTTTTTCTTCTTTGGTGTATGAATTAAAGTTTCGTCTGATGTGGATGGTTCATTAATATTCTGTATGTTGAAATATAATAATGCAAAACTACTAATTACACAAATTTTAAAACAAATTAGTATGTCATCATTTTATAGTAAAATCACTTTTTCCAGCTTTCTTTTCCTTGGCGTGGTCTTGATAGAGTCCTTCTCTAAAGAAGGTGATCCTTTTATCTGTAGCATAAAAAATACTATGTTTGTAGCATAAAGCGCGCGTGAGCGCACGCACACACACACACACACACACACACACACACACACTCACTCACGCACGCACGCACGCACACACACACACACACACACTCATTGTGACGTATAAATGTAGGTACCTTTTCATTATTTGACATTATCACTACATCTATAGTCGGATAAGCTGTACTGATTATTCGCCGGTACTTTGATTGGCCAGTAGGTAAAGGTATCTTTGTGAAAATGTACAGAACAAATCCGGCTGTGTTTTGTAGGAAACCAGTTTTATCGACCCGTTGCTTCTATCCATCTATTTTTTATAATAGGATCTTTTGGAAAACTGAAACAAAATTGCAAACTATACTTAATTATTATCCTTTTGGCAAAAATATTTCATTTTGACTACTACTTCATCTCACGGCTACATAATAGTAAAAAAAACATTTTTGGGACAAGTTTTTGCTGCCGACTGTACTTTTTTTTGCAAAATCTTTATCTGCTTATCGAGACAAAACTATTGAGTCCTAACACGGTGGGTCTACGTTAAGAATAGCGGAGATCCTGTCGCCACCTTCCATCATCAGATCATCTCTTAGATACCATAATATTGCATTGTCAATGAGTTTACATATATGGTCCAAATTTCAGCCCATTCCGTTAACGAGAAGTGGGTCAAATTTAATTTGCAAGATTTGACCCATACATACATACATACTTACATACTCATATACATACATTGCAAGTAAAATAAACGCTTGTAAAAATAATTATCATTTTTTCTGTTTTCAAAATTTATTTTAATCGACTAAGAAATCGGCATTGAAAATCGCCGGGTACAACACTATATCTTACTTTTGACAGAAAAATGAGAAATCAACCTTGAACGCGTCTCGACAAGTGCTCGACAGTTTGGATTGGTTTATTTTCTTTGCTGGTTTTCAATGCATGCCAAGTCTGGCGCGTCAAATTAAAGCCGCAATGGAAAAGTAGCAGTAGACACGGACTCGCCCGTTACTGTTTATATGAAATTAATACTATGCAACAAAATAAATTGTTTTATAAATAATAACGGATATTTTAGGGAAAAGAGTACTTACCTATGAAAAGAAATATCTTGATTCACAGCTCCTACTTTTTTGGTGGTGTTTAAACAGTTTATTATCGAGCAACAGGGCATTTTGTTTTTATATTCGAACGTCACACGCGGAAAGCGGTCGAGAGCGGACTGAGCATCGCGGCGAGCAATGCAGTCCTCAGAACCTCTTTTCGGCACGCGAGGTACATACACTCTTTCCTTCTATCTCGATATAGTTCTGTGGATAGAGGGCACTTAGGACGTTATGAAAAAGCTAAAATTGGTCTAGTAAAAGTCGAACGGTTTTCGAGATATTTGGACTTTTAATCGGATTTTTTGTCATTTTTCCTTATGTCCCTGTTACGAAAAACCCCTAAGTTCATGTATTAATTCAATTTTTTTTGTTGTTTCTTGCATGGTTACAATCACTATGAACTAAGGAAGTTTTTAAAGCACAAAGTTTGTTATTCCATACTACGTGAAAAACAAACGCGGGGATTTCTTAGTATGGAAAAAGTTACTTAGTGAGTTTACTCAAAAAGTTGTCTTGAAATAACTTGGCATGTAGCTTTAAAAACTTCCTTACTTCATATTGATTCTAACCATGCAAGAAAAAAGTGAAAAAAATATGAATTAATACATGAAATTAAGGGTTTTTCGTAACATGGACATAAGGAAAAATGACAAAAATCCGATTAAAAGTCCAAATATCTCGAAAACCGCGCGACTTTTACTAGACCTATTTTAGCTTTTTCATAACGTCCTAAGTGTCCTCTATCCGTAGTTCAAGGATTATCCACTCATTACCTAACACCCTGTATGTATGTACTAAATATATCCTTGTCTAGTACCTACCCATAATACAAGCATAGATCTTTGTTTGGCATGTGTCAATGTGTGTATTGTCCCTTGATATAATAGTCGTATTTACCTTTCCGGCAGCGCTCGCGCACCTTCTTGTAGTTTTTGCTCATGAACTCCTCCCATTTGTTGAGCATGCGCAGCCACTTCTGTTCGCGCTTTAGGATCGTGCTCGGCGACAATGTCCGTTTACTGCAACAATTAAATAAAGTCAGTTATAGTTTTGGAACAAGTCTAATGTGAGGGACGAAGTTATTTAGGCCTATGCCAGAGGCCATAACCAAAATGCGTACGCTAACTAGCTATTCTATTCGTTTTGTTTTTAAACCAATGTCGTCACTGGTAGGTCACGCGACTCTTCGTATGACGCGATCTACCGGTGACGCGATTGGTTTAAAAACAAAACGAATAGAAACGCTAGTTAGCGAACGCATCTTGGCTAGGGTGTCTGCAGAAGTCTTTTGGCTAATATAATGATAAGCTTACCTGGGATATCTCGGGGCATCTATACGAAAGTGATGTAGCAAAATGTTTTATCGACAAAAAATATATCGATGTTACTGCCAAAATCTAAATGTTATGCGACATAAATGAATATTAATATTTGACGACACGCTAGCCTTGTTGGGAGTGACCCTGCCTTCGAAGCTAGGGGTCCTGGGTTCAAATCCCGGTAAGAGCAGATATTTGTGTGATGAGCACGAGTATTTGTTCCTGAGTCTTGGATGTTTTCTATGTATTTAAGTATATATTTCTCTATATAAGTATGTTTATCGTTGTCTAGTACCCATAGTACAAGCCTAGAGCTATGTTTGGGAGTAGGTCAATTAGTGTGAGATTGTCCTGTGATTATTATTATTATTATTATTATTACTTATTTTCTCCTCATTTTCCAATAAAAAAAGAAACAAATTAAAACGTGTACCTATTTATATGTTTATTTTAAAACAGTTTTCATGTTTTTTTCCATAGTCGATGGTATTAATAATTGCCGTCTAGATGAAAATATCCACTTTAAACTGCTAAACGTATCAACGAACACAGTGGTCAACAGGGCATTCTTTAAATATTTATAATGACTCAAAGCCAATTTCTCATTTATGTTGGTTATTGAGACTTCCTCACCTTTTATAAGGCTGTTTACTTTTTTCATGGTGTCATAACCAGTATTTAATTACATCGACATCTTTTTTTATCGATATCACTTCCCTAGAACTTGCCCTGAGTTATCTAAGGTATGATAATAAGGAATAATAAGTTTGCCCAGTGGCCCGGCACTGACGCGGCATTTCAATCACACAAAGATACTCGTAACTAGATGTTGGATAATTATATCGAATTTCACTTCATCAAGTGTATCATCGAACGCTACGCTACGCTACGCTACGCTACGCTATTTTCTGCTGAAACCATGATGTTTTCAGGATATCTTAAACATCAATTCCATAGGTAAGGTTAGGTTAGAATTGTGACTACCAAACAAAAGGAGCTCATGCGGCGAGTGATGCCTTTCGATGAAATGATACGTTCGCAGAAAGGTGTTTCGAACTTTCGATAAAATAACAGGTCACTGCTTCTAATAAAATTCTTAACATTTATTCAGTAAATTAGCCTCATGAGAGCTCTTTGAGACGTCGGTAATATGTTCAGTCAGTGCATTTTCAAGCGCTTCGAAGGACACGAACATCATTGCGGAGACGAGCCGCAAGAAACTCCAACAGATATTTAACTTACTTAAATTTAAGTAAGTTACATCCTCGTTGCATAACAAGGGTTTAAAATAATAATGTACCTATCCGGTGAATCCGGTCCGGTATAAGGAAATAACTAGTTCCTGTATTTTATTTTACGTAAAATACTTAAAACTAATTATATTTCAAATTAAAATATATATGCTCGAGACCCTCGCAACAAGCTCTTTCATTTGATATATCACACGGTACAGTACAATCGAAAACACTGTTAACTGTACATTTACCATCGAACATAAACCTTATGACAACGTATTAAAGTCTATGGGTGGTTAACAGTGTCTTCGTTTGTACGTAAATGGTTTTTTTCTAATTTGGCCCTCATCGCACCTACGGTGCGACACTGTCACTTTTGCAAAATTTTGAAAATTGAGTTAAGTATGCCATAACGTCGTCGCTTTAAGTACCCTGTCCTTGAAGCAACATAACAAGCTAAAAGTAGCAGTAATCATATCAAACAATCGCCTTTTCTAGATCAGAAAGTATAATAATATTATACCACACTAAATCTTTAAATGCTTCTCCTGAAAAAATGCTTTTTTGCATAAGTGACAGTGTTGCACCGTAAACCGTTTAAAATTCATTATTTCTTACAATTGTTAACTTAACACATCCTTGTTTGGGTTACAGAAATCCATATAAGCTGTGACAGACGGAAGGACGGACATACAGAGCAGGCACACGAGCATACTACAAGGGTACCATTTGGACGTACGGAACCCTAAATCTATAAGTACTCATATTATAAATGCGAAAATAACTCTGTCTGTCTGTTAGTTATGCTTTCACGGATAAACCGCTGAACCGATTTAGATGAAATTTGGTATGGAGATAGTTTAAGTCCAGGGGAAGGACATAGGGTAGGCTACTTTTTAACCCGTAAAATTGGGCGGTTCCTGAGGAAATAGCGATAAAAGACTTCTGCGCAGACGGAGTCCCGGGAAACGGCTAGTATAAAATATTTCACAAAGATCCCTAATAACTATGCGTGTATTTGCTGTATTTTCACGGTTGTCACAGTGGGTCTCTTAAGTTTCAGACAAAGCAGAGAGGGATCGAGCAACAAAACCATCGCAGAATACTCGTGTTAGCCGCCCAGCGGGTCTATTAGGGTCAAGTTTATCGTTGTAGAATTGATAAAGCATCCGTCACTCTCGCACTTACATACTTGTCAGTAACTGACGTGTCCTTTATCCACAGCAATCACGACCATAATAGGACCGCCGGAAGTCAAATATCGAGACATTCGAGACGAAAATATATATTACTAGCTGTTTCCCGCGACTCCATCCGCATAGAACTCGTTTATCGCTATTCCTTCAAGAACCGTCCACTTTTTCAGGATAAAAATAATGTTTTCCCCGGGAGTCAAAGTATCTCCGTACAAAATTTCATCAATATCGGTTCAGCGGTGTATGCGTGAAAGCGTAAAAGACAGACAGAGTTACTTTCATATTTATAAATAAATCCCTATAGATATTATTATTTTATTTATTTGCTCTTTAACTACACATGATATTTTTTATTACATATTTAATGTTTCATATATTTTTTTAGTTAATTTTTAAATAATTACAAGTTCGCCAAACTGTTACCCATGTTTTTTGGCGAGTAAAGCGCTCAAACTTATAGCTAAGCTAACTAACCATGCACCCGGGCATAGTTACTAGGTTAAGTTCTATCATTGTCATAAGCAATATTTATTTCAAAGCTGTCTGACAGACAGAGTTACTTTCACATTATAATATTAAGTTTCTTCTCAGCAGTGGTCTTCTCTTGGGAACCGCTGGTAGAATTTTGACGTGTATAGCCCGTGCGGCCAGCATATTGAATAACCAATTTTTATCTGATACGCTCTCGCGCACTAACCGACTAGAGTGTTCGAAATTCGAAAGGCCAAAGAAATTACGATTTAGCCGCAAACCAGAAAAAAGCACATATAGCCGTGCAGAAGAAAAGGCAACCTCATTACAACAAGCGCTAAGAATTCGGAGCAGGTAAGACCAGCAAGCCTTGGGCATGAGGTCAGCAAACCCATTAGATCGAGTGCGAATTGCGTGCCAATTAGAACGCGCGGAACTAATGTGCAAACATCGATATAGCTTGAAATTATTTAATTAGACCTTCTGGTTTGATGGTGATAGGGTAGGAACCCTACCGCCCAGGGACAATGCACCCACACCGGAACACAACAATGCGATCACTGTTATTGCTATTGTTTAGTATAAGTTTACATTTTCGGTCTAATAGCAATTAGTAAACACATTTTTTTTATGTTAATGAGAAGGCACACGAGCACTCAGACCACCTAATGGTAAGTGGAATCTGAGACCCATAGACATTTGAATTCTCAAGACTATAATCCTAAGACATCAAATGCGTCGCCAACCCTGAAGACTAAGATGGAATGCCTCTATGCTAGTAATTTCACCGGTTGACATAACAGTCATGGAAATGTAATGTGAAGCCTATTTTACCAGTGTACTACAAAACCTTTTAAATTTAAATTTTGTTACCTTATCTACACTAATATTATAAAGAGGAACTTGTATTTTTTTCATGTTTGTAAGAAATAAACTCAAAAACAACTGGAACAAATTCTAAAATTCTCTCACCAGTAGAAAATGCTACAGTATCATTTATCACTGAGTAAAGAGTTAGTAAGTTGAGGCTATGTTTTATTTTTCTCCGCGAATGGAGTCGCGTGCACCGAATAAGTAAATAAACATGGTCACTTAGGGTCTCTCGGGTGACGTCAGCCGAGCCAATTCGAAGTCTTTTCGCTCTTATTTCGTAGACATAAAGAGTTTTTTGATCAGCTAACGCCGATTCCGCGTGGCCCTTATAATTTAGAATCTCATGGCTGTGCACATTATACAAAGTATACGGACCGAATCGTTACGTGTTACGCAAACCCTATATCATTCACCATTAGCCATGGCATGACATGCTCTTGACCTATTTTATTTATTTACCCTGACTCGATCGCGCTGACATCTTGTCGACAGCTTTAATTAACAACATGATTTGTTAATGGACAGGTTGCCTCAAAAGCATACTGGGTTTTTAGGGTACAAGGGATACAAACGTGACCCTATTACTAAGACTCCGCCCATCTGTCGGTCTGTCTGGCTGGCTGTCTGTATGTCTGCCTGTCAGCAGGCTGTATCTCATGAACCGTGATAGCTAGACAGTTGAAATTTTCACAGATGTGGTATTTGGGCATTTCTCCACTAGTTGGAAACTTGCTGTCCGTGACTTTTTTCGGAATAATGAGTTTAGATAAATGTGAAATAAAAAGTTTTTCATGTTAAATAATAGCCATAATAACAAATACTAAGAAACAGAATAAAATATATATATATATATATTTAAGTGGGGACGTGATTTTTGAGAACCCCAGTTTTTTGAGAACGGGAACAGGTAGATGCTTGAAATATTTACATAATGTTAGTTGCATATACTTATTCACTTCAAAAATAAATATTTTAATTTAAATAAAATTAATTATGGGGGGCTCCCATGCCACAAACGTAATTTTTTTGCCTTTTTTTAATAGGTTTTAAATTATAATATAGTATCTTATATTGTAAAGATAATGGTATCTACGGAACCCTAAGTGCGCTAGTCCGACTCGCACTTAGCCAGTTTTTTTTTAAATATGATCAGTGTTTGCTATGTCGCTTTGGACTAGTGGTCGGAATGACGTCATTTCGTTTGTAACCGCGTTCTTTTAAGTGTACTCGTAGTTGTGAAGTAGAAAAGACCACGTGGCATTTAAGCTCTTAAGCCATATTCAGAAAGTTTTTTATATATTTTCTCAGTAAATAAAGGAAAAAAAATCCTCAAAAGCTAACATCCGTAGAAGTTTTAACAAAAGGTCCTGTTGTCCCACTTGCTTGCAGTAATAAGGGCCGATGACGATGAAACCTGCGACTAAAATCTTAAGATACCAACTAATAAACATATTTCCTTGAGTTCGCTAGGGTGTCTAAATCATCTATACAAGGAATTTCGATGACAAGGTGACAAGACAGGTGGGTAAGGTAAGGATGAAGAGAAGGTTGTTCACTAGATCTCCCTGACCTACGCTGGTCGTTCACATACCGTGATAAGTAACTTAGCATTTAGCACCTGCATGCAAACTCAAATAAAACATCTCCTAAATACCATAATATTGCATTGCCCTTGAGTTTGTTACTTCCGTCTTCACAGAAATAGTTTGCATCCCGCTGCCATACGATACTTTGTATTCCAATAAATTACACAGTTTCCGAGGGGATGGCGATACACGGTAACCACACCGCCGAGGTCGCGGGCAAAAACGGAAAATACGTCAATATGGTTTTACCACTAGAATAGAGGCCCTGATGTAATTATTGCATTCGGGTGCAACGCGTCGTTATTACACCTTGTTTGTTACAGCACAGTAGCATCGCAAAATTGCGCATAAATTAATTTGCAAATCAGATTGTGAAATCCTCATTAGTCCGGCGTGTAATTAAATAAAATGCAACTAGTAATTTAACGAAGTAGATTGAGCTGTTTGAATGTTGGCGTAGGCTAGGCTAGTATAATAAATGTAAGAGGGCCAATCACACATAAATTGACATAGTCCTTACATTAGTAAGCTGGTTTTCATCATTATTGAATGAATGAAACTATTTAACTACGAGTTACGCTCTTGTTGGTGGAGTAATTGCCACTTTTCTCTGTTCTCTGCCAGCATTTTCACCTCCTGATGCTATACGTAACTAGCCTTCTAATTCGGGTCAGGCAACAATAAAAATACGTGTATATAGATAAATACATATATACACGTTGATAGACAGCACGCCTACAGCCGCTGTCCTTTGGAAAAATAGGACAGTACGCCACCCGATGTGATACGACTAAGTCGAGTTAACAAAAAGAGGAAGGAATCGTCTCGGTGGTGGAACGGCTCAGAAACTTTATCAAATATGTACGCACCTCGCCCACAGACAAGTTAGAATTTGTAGTTCTGCCTGCGGCACGCTCGGATACACGTCCAAATTACGCGAGGCACGCATACCGAGGCGCCTTTGAGCACGGTCAACAGACCGACTCTCGAGGGCTCGCCTAGCGCCGCTCGCCCGCTGCTCGTGCACAGCGCATGAGCGCGTACGAATTTGAGCAAAATAGGTGTGCCGTGCGTGCCTCAACTCGAAGCTGCTCTAATTCGTGCCTTTAGAAGCGGTGACATGCCATACGGGTCCCATCCTACGGCCGTTGAGGCGAAGGCAGCCGCAGAAAAGGCAGAAAGGAGAAGCCGGAATCGGCGCCGAGGTCGCCCACCAACAACAACAACAACAACAGAACCCAGGGATTTGAGTCCCAAATCACGTTGGGACCACGTAAACCAGAGTCCTCCACCATCCTCAAGACATCCTCTTCAAGCATCCGAAGAACGGGTGGACCCCGCGTGCGGTGCGGCCAACATCGCCACACCATCTATCTTAGGTAGGGATTTCCTCGCCACTGGGGCATTCCACCCGACGTCACAGCGAAGCAGTGACAGTATGCAATACAAACTGCGAAAGTCATTAAAAAAATGCCATACGTTTCCCTATTGGCTCACATAAAATTACTATTCCTATTTTTTGTTTTACTACCGATTTGTATTCATAATAGGTAATAATAACTCTTTATATGTTTTTTCCTCATACTTTTTTTGGTCATTATTTGTTACGAGGGTGACACTGAAAGTTTGTAGAACTGGAATTAAAAAATAAGTTTAAATTTTGAAAATGGAACTCTTTGCCAATATTGTTGAGTATAAATAAATAAATAAATAAATAAATAAATATCAGCGGACAATCTCACACAAATTGACCTAGTCCCAAATTAAGCTCTAGGGTGGATCAACTTTTCGTTGTTGTTATTCTGTCCCGTAAGCCAGGAGACAACAGTGATAGAGTTCCTTAGAAAAATGGTTATAATATACACTACTAATACGCTTGGAAGAAAACCCATAAAAGAATGGGCTTGTAATTGCCACAAAAGCCAATGTTTGCTGGATTTATATACTTTAAAATCGTGGTTTTAAAGAGTGACCCAGGAGACGTCACCATGGCAACGAGCTACAAAGAAAAGTTGATTGACCCTCTAGGCTTGTACTATGGGTACTAGACAACGATAAACATACTTATATAGAGAAATAAATACTTAAATACATAGAAAACATCCAAGACTCAGGAACAAATATTCGCGCTCATCACACAAAAATCTGCCCTTACCGGGATTTGAACCCAGGACCGCTGGCTTCGGAGGCAGGGTCACTCCCAACTAGGCCACCGTGTCGTCATATTCGTTTGTCGTGTTTAATTCATTTGCCATATTTTGTTTTACGATTTGGCGGCAAATTGAAAATTGTCTGTGTCACGTAAGCATGAATTTAACGCTAGAAAATTTTCGTGCAATGACTTTTTATGACATTCGATATCATTTAAGTCAACAAGAAAGTTATGATAGACTACGATTGGCCTTTCCCGATGAAGCCCCATCTCGTGCCACTGTTTACAACTGGTTTAATGAATTTAAACGTGGTCGCACTAATCTCACCGATGATCTGCGTAAAGGAAGGCCTTCTACGGCGACGACTGAAGATAACATCAGGGTTGTGCGGCGTATGATAGAGACTGATTAAAGAGTGACCTATCAGCAGATTGGGACAAGCTTAGGCATCGGTGAACATTTAGCGGTCAGGAAGCTTTGTGCCCGGTGGATACCTCATAATTTGACCGAGGCCCAAAAATTCCATCGTTGACTGGTGCCGTGAAATGATTGAAATATTTAACGCCGGTGACTCAAATGCTGTGTTCGACATACTTACGGGTGATGAAAGCTGGCTTTACTGTTATGATCCCGAAACCAAAAGACAATTTGCTCAGTGGGTGTTTCCTTCCGAGGAGTTGTCAACTAACTTTGGTATCTACTGTTGGCATCACTGTAGCAACTTTTAAATTTCACTTTTATTCCGTTTAGTTTACGGGCCTCTTGTTTTCGTTTTATACGGCACAATTTACCGAACTATATTTATTATTATTATTTTTAACTGGCGTCACTACTCTTTAGGGTTCTGGCAGAATATCAGTGCTGTGGTTTACCACAGTTTTATGCTGAGCCAGCGCCTTCTCGTCTCACCATCACATGGCTCTTTTTCTGCATTTATGTTTTTAGTTCTAAGTTAATTTTATTTCCCAAGTAAGGCTTTTTACAATATTTATAAATAATTGATATTTGCATGTTCCTTTTGTTAGCCTAAGAACCCATGTATTGTGTGAGATGAATAAAGATGTTTATCTATCTATCTATCTAACTAAAGTGAAGAGAGGTCGAAAAGTGGAAAAAAAATGGTGGCCTCGTTCTTCGGAAGGACAGGTCATTACGCGACAATTGTTTTAGAGGATCGAAAAACAGTTACTGCAGAGTGGTACACTAACAATTGTTCGCCACTTGTCTTGGAAAAAGTTCGGGAGAAACGACCTCACAGTAGAATCCTCCTTCACCACGACAACGCCTCGTCGCACACCGCCAGGCGAACGATCGACTATTTGGCGACGTCAGACGTGGAATTACTGGGTCACCCGCCGTAAAGCCCCGACCTCGCACTTATCCCCGTGTGGTTGCCGGGTTAGAATAGTGTCACTCCATGTTTTCCCGTGGATGTCATAAGAGGCGACTAAGGGAATAAGAGCTTGTAGTACTGTTAGGCGATGGGCTTGCAACCTGTCACTAATACACTAGTAAACCTCTTAGCCTGTTAGTGCAAAATGTGGTTACAGAAATATCAGTAGGTCTTGGAGTTGTTGGTATTTCTGAGGCTCTGCCTACCCCGCTCTGGGAGTGGGGGCGTGATGTTATGTATGTATGTATGTAAGTTATGTGAGGAAATGCGCCCCTATGCCATATTTGCATAGTGCTACTGTCGCGAGTCGCGCGCTGCGATCGCGCACGTTAGCCGCACGCTTCTGTCGCATCGCCCGTTAGCTATGGAAGTCAACCTTAGAGACAAAATACTCGCGCTCGTCAAGCAAATATTTTCCTTAATAACCTGTAGAACCAAACTCCGCTAGCTTAAGAGGCAGGGTCACTATCAACTATAAGGTCGATTCACAAACGCTGGCACGAATGGATCGAATGATTGAATGATAATGTCTAATGGTGTTATACAAAATGATTACTTACAGGTGGGTTCAATACGTAATAATCGTGTTGTTACAACCGCCCAAATGCAGTGTAAACAAAATTAGTAAAATTCTCAATCATGGTGAAAATTTAAGACGTTGACTGGTAGGCACAACATGTTTCGTAGCATTAGATCCGCAGTCAGTTAGAGAGCTCGGAATTATCGTAGCAATTTTCAGGTGTCATAGGGACTCCTCGTTTATCGACTTCCGATATAGATATTATATCGATTCATTATAGAACACAACACAACATATCAATGAAGATTAAAAGTAAAGGTAAACAACAGGCGGTCTTATCGCTAAAGAGTGATCTCTTTTAGGTAACTTTTGAGTGGCTGAAAATGTTAAATAGACATTTGCAATGAAAAGTTAATAGTTAACAATTCTACATTTGGGTCATTCTCAGTTAAGAGGCAAAAACGATGTCCCGGATAAATAATCATACTTCTATTGAAAATTAAAAGAATATTATATCGCAATCTCTTAATATAAGTGCTCAACTTTATGGACAATCAATTTCAAATAATTAATTAACTTAGTTTTGTCACAACTTCACCTCAAACATGCAAAACTTCTCTCCCCTGGCCTGTCCCCAGCTAGTATTTACAGTAAATCAGTAAGTTTACGTGATCTTAAAGCCATGGAAACATTTTAAGTTAGTCTGTATTAAAAAATAATATAAAGAATGATTGTAATGATGTAACCGAAGTAACTATTTTTTTTTATTTTAATAGAATATATTCACGATACATTTTGTCGCCGGAATTTGCGTCTCTTCCCCTGGCATTCTTATAATCTAAAAAATATTGTATTTGCGATCTTAATTATTGTAATATTAATGCTAATCATAATTCATTTGATCCACAAATATAAGCCAACGTTGTAATAATGATCTTTTTTCCATATTTTGTCACTCGTATTGATCCCTTTGTTCATCAATTTTGATGGTATCTGGTGAAATAGTCTCTCCCCTGGTCAGCTTTATTTCTCGATTAATTTTTCTAAATACTTAATTATATATTTATATTGACTTTAATTTACTTATAGATAACAAAAATACTTCATTTTATTAACTAATATTAAATACTTTTGAGATATTATCGATTTTCTTACTGAAAAGTCTCTCCCCTGGCTTTCTCTCCCCTGGCACAACATTTGCAAAAATGTTCAGCAAACGTATAAATATTGATTTAAATTAACTATTACACTTAATTACACTTTCCATTATTCAGATCTGCAAAATAATCCGTCAATTTTTCATTTTTTCCCTGTTTTTCAAAAGGCCAGGGGAGGGACTAGACTGTGCTCAACAAACACTATTTTTTGAGGTAAAAAAGAATAATAAAAAAAAAAACATTAGAAAATGCATATACATCATCTAATAGATTTATAAAAATCTGACAAACATTTAATATATGCATTTATTTATATTTTATGAATTTTTTTCATAAAAGTCTCTCCCCTGGCCTTCTGTAAAATGATAAAAAAATGAAAAATTGACTGGTCACCTAGCACATATTAAAAAACAAGTTGTTTTGATAAATCTGTAAAAAAATTAAATCAAATTTCAATTTTTTTTGTCATGCCAAGTTTTATCAGTAAGCTATTCCTCTTAACTGAGAATGACCCATTTAAACAGTTCAGTTCAGTGATTTAACATTTATCAATTTCATGTTCAAAGTCAGTTTTACTGCTAACAAGTGATTCATCGTTAGTTTCTCTATAAAAGAAATAGATAGTCATAATTTTATCTTTTCTCAAAGAGATCGCTTATTCGCGATAACACTGTATGTTGTTTACAACTACTTGTAATCATATTTAAAAAAATGTATTCTGTATTTATCGATATACACACGTATATCGGAAGTCGATAGACGAGAAGTCCCTATGTCCCCTCAAAAGTGCTACGAAAATTCCGGGCTCTGGTAATTAAGTCCGTAGTCGCAAAATATTGCCATATATATTTTAACAATCTGGTTTTTTTATGTTAAAGATAAGGCACACGAGCACTCAGGTCACCTGATGCTAAATGGAATCTGAGACCCATAGACAAATGCGTAGCCAACCCTGAGGACTAAGATGAAATGTCTCTATGCTAGTAATCCTAATAATGTGGAGATTATATGTACATATTTATTTACAAAATATTAGCAGGCACCTGTATAACAACGCCACACTGTGACAAGTGACATTACTTACGTTGGTTTATTCGACTAATGTCTATATTGAAAAATGACGAAGATAATAATACCGATTTTCCAAACACAAAAAAGTCGAAGTATAAAAATGTCAAGTAATAATAACGACGAAGTATAATAATGTCGAAATGGAATAAGACGAGGGGGGATTGGTGGAACAGGCGCTAGGTAGGTTTAGGTTCTGTTAGCCTTGCAGCAGGCCCGTAGGGCCAAACCATTTAGACATTATATAAGATGTCGTCATTTTTATACATAGTAATTTTTCAATATTGACATTAGTCGCCTAACTCCTTATGTTCAATCCATTCGTGCCAGCTCTTATGATCGACCTTTACGGTAACAGTCCTTTCACAATAATAGATTTTGTTTGCTGGTGGCTTGAATACGATTATAAAAGTAAGAGATTATTTTATAGTACTACGGTGAATCTTACGGCCACAGCTTTTCATTGTGTATTAAAAACATATAAATAAGATGACGCCTTCCTTCATTCCCAGAGAGCTGTAGACAGAGCTACAGAAATACCATCAACTCCAAAAAAGACTTGTTGATAATTCTATAACCACATTTTGCACAAGCAGGCTTAGTCGTTTACCAGTGTATTAGTGACAGGTTGCAAGCCCATCGCCTAACAGTACTGCAAGCCTTTATTCCCTTAGTCGCCTTTTACGATATCCACGGGAATACGGAGAGCGGCATTACTTACCCGGCAACCACACGGATTAAAAAATAGAAAAATAAAACCAATTTATGGATATTTTACAGCCTATTTATGTTAAACTAGCGACCCGCCCTCGCTTCGCTCCGGATTAAAGTATTATACATATAAACCTTTCTCTTCAATCACTCTATCTATTAAAAAAAACCGCATCAAAATCCGTTGCGTAGTTTTAAAGATTTAAGCATACAGGGACAGAAAAAGCGACTTTGTTTTATACTATGTAGTGAAGTGATAGCTAAAGACTGGTAAATCGGTAATATGAATAGGAATGAGGCCTGTCAATAAACGACGTCGGCAATGATTTATTAATAAAACGTCACGAAAACATTGGAACGGAAGTACAAATATAATCGGAAAAGCGAATGCTGAGCCAAGAAAAACAAAGCTTTCCGCTCAAGCATTTCCATAAATAAAGTTTCATTACACGGCGCGCGCACCGGAAGCGAGCGCGATGTGAAAATTTAATTCATACAAGGAAAACACATCAAGACCAAGTAGAATTCGTCACACCCATGTCAAAGTCGCCAATCTGCACTTCGGTTCAAACTAAGAATAGCAGATTCACTGTTTTACCAAGTGGCGTTTCCGTCATTGTCTTTTCAAAGTCAAATTGCAGATTTGCGACTTTAGCATGGGTGTGCCGAATTGAAAGGATAGAAAGAACACTTGACAGGTAGTTGACAGAAGCACGTGGGGCGAAGTTTCTGTTTAGTTAGTCCACGAGAGAAAATAGGAACTCTTTTACCGAACAATTGTTCTCACGTGTGATATCCATGGACTTATTTCTCTAATAAGTCTATGGGGCGTCTATAAATAACTCTACATTAGAGGACACACTTCAACAGGAGTGAAGCCATTTATTGAAAATTAGAATTAGATAAAAACAAAATATGTTAATTTAATATTTAAAAACCGGCCAGTTGTGAGTTGGACTCGCGCGCGAAGGGTTCCGTACCATTATCTATACAACAATAGACACTATATTATAACCTTTTTTTAGTTACATCTGTCCCCGTGTCTATCTGTAAACACGGTGTCGGTCTGTAACCAAACCTTGTTGTATGGGAGCAACCTTAATTTATTTTAATTTAATTATTTATTTTTGAAGTGAATATACAACTAAATATTCTGTGAATATTACAATTTTCTACATAGGCCGTTATTAACATCGAGCAATAATCGGCAAAAAAATCATTCGTTTATTTATTTATAATGGTATTCTTGTGGACTTACAGTTAAGATAAAGGCGCCCAACAAGATACATGAATACACAATTTACTATAAATGAAGTAAAACCTGTGATTGTTGTATTTAATCCCTCCTTAGATATTTATTTTATTCTGCTTTTAGTATTTGTTTTTATAGCGGCAACAGAAATACATACATTGTGAAAATTACTGTTTCGTTATCACGGTTCACGAGATACAGCCTGGTGACAGACAGACGGACAGTGGAGTAATAGGGCCCCGTTTTTACCCTTTGGGTACGGAACCCGAAAAACGATCAGCACATGCCTACCTGCTGATGATTAATTATTACACTCAACTCGTGTGGTTGCCGGGTTAGAATAGTGCCACTCCATGTCTTCCCGTGGATGTCGTAAGAGGCGACTAAGGGAATAAGGGCTTATAGTACTGTTAGGCGATGGGCTTGCAACCTGTCACTAATACACTAGTAAACTTCTTAGCCTATTTGTGCAAAATGTGGTCACAGAATTATAAACAATTCTTTTTAGAGTTGTTGGTATTGCTGTAGCTCTGCCTACCCCACTCTGGGAATAAAGGCGTGATGTTATGTATGTATGTACTTGGTAAAAATGGTCGCTACTAATCTTAGTGACACGAAATATGCCACCGCCGGCACTATCATGTTCTTAATCTTCTTTACGGCATTCTCTTCTTTCAAGCCACCCCCCGCTATCTCAAAGAGCGTTTTAGTTACTTCACTTCTGTTCGTTTCGTTGTTCCCAAAATTTCATCTTAACTGTTCCTTTTTCTTCTTCCAAATGTTACGCTGGCTCATTTACTTTACAGGCTATTAGGTTGTGGAACTCTCTTCCCTTAGAATTAAGACGCGCGAAATCGCTTCCTTTTTTTTTAAAATCTCTTGAAAGCGCACCTGTTATCTCTTCCTTAGCGAGCTTCCTTCCTTTTCGCAGTATTACATATTTATGTAGGTATATTTTTTATTTATCTATTTAAGTTTATTTTTTTATGTATATTATACGTTTAAGTCGTTTGAATGTGTGGTGTTATTTTTATTTTTACTTGTTTTTTTATTTTTTTATATATTTCTTTCTTTTGTTAGTTTAGTTTGCACCGCCTACCAATTTATTTCTGTTTCTTTATAACTTCTCTTCTTTGTAAGGTTGTCTGGAAAAGATCGCTACTTAGCGATAAGACCGCCTATTGACTCACTTAGTAACTTTTTATTTGTATTTTACTTTTCATGCTGTTTTTGTATGTGGTGTTCAATAAAAAATATTTGTATTGTATTGTATTGTATGCCAAGGTTATTCCGTGACGGTAATTTTTAGTGATGTCAGTAATAGAAAAGAAGGCTCTTCTTCATAAGTCTGCCCTGCTAACAGGAACCGCCTTCAAAAACGCAAAAAAATAACTTCTTTTAAAATAGGTAGCCTATAATTTTAAAAGAAGTTATTATTTGCGTTTCTAAAGGCGGTTTTTTGTTTTTTAAAACATTTAGCCGCATAACACCGAGTTCTATTTCTGTGTTTGTCGAGTGTGTGTATTGATTGCAATGCACTGTTTTGGTTTCGGTTCGCATCCGTTACGCAAACGCGTCAGTGTGCGACGGGCCTAAATAATACATAGACGAAACTCAACATTGCTTTAACGATATTGTTTACACTATATTTTGTCTAAAGGCGCGTCCAATTTGAGAGCATTCGCGTGTAATGAGCATTCGGCGTCGAATATTCAAGTGGCGTGGACCACAGACACGCTCGGCTCAACGTCCACACCACTCGAATATTACAAGCAAATGCTCTCAGTGAGGACACTTCTATAGGCGATGGTTAAACGCAGGGCTTGATACCGGTATTCATAAAGCTGGGTACGAATCTGAGCGGCTCAGCCTGAGGCATGCTCGCCCTACGCGGCGAGCTGCTCACGAGCCAAATTGTTGCATATAAACATGCGCCGGTGAGGTAGCGTGCTCGCCGCGAGCCGACATTTCAAAATGGCATCGGACACGATGACAGCTGCGGCTGTGTTGATCATAAATCATAATTCACCGAATTATTAACAAAACGAACAAGAAATTGCCTCGGTGGTGAAACGGCTCAGCAACTTTATCGAATTTGTACGAGCCTCGCCCACAGACAAGTTAGAACTTGCCGTTCTGCCCGCGGCACGCTCCGATACACGTCCAAATTACGCGAGGCACGCACACCGAGGCGCCTTTGAGCACGGTCAAAAGACTGACTCTCGACGAGTCGCCGCGCGCCGCTCGCCCGCTGCTCGCGCACAGCGCGTGAGCGCGTACGAATTTGAGCAAAATAGGTGAGCCGTGCGTGCCTCAACCCGAGGCTGCTCTAATTCGTGCGTGCCTCGCGTAATTAGGACGTGTATCGGAGCGTGCCGCAGGCAGATCGACAACTTCTAACTTGTCTGTGGGTGAGGTGCGTAAAAATTGAATAAAGTTGCTGAGCTGTTCCACCACCGAGGCGATTTCTTCTTCTTTTTGTTAATAATTCGGTGAATTAGGTACGATAAACGCAGCCGCGGCTGTCATCGTGCCCGACGCCATTTTGAAATGTCGGCTCGCGTCAAGCACGCTGCCTCACCGCGCATGTTTATGTGCAACAATTTGGCTCGCGAGCTCGCCACTGGGCGCGAGGGCTAGCCTGCCTCAGGCTGAGCCGCTCAGATTCGTACCCAGCTTAATATGAAACATAGTACCTACTTATGACTGGGTTTCTATTGTTAAATAAGAAACCAAAGATAAATTACTCATTGAATGTTGCACCTACTGCCTTGAAAAAATTTCCACCTGAATAAATAAGACTGAATACTTTGCTCGCTGTAGCTACTTAGTTTCAGGCAGTGCTGAAATTTAAAAAGTAAAGTATCAGAGTAAGTAAAAAGTGCCCTGCGTAGAAAGCCGGAGGTTTATTTTTATGGAGTTCCACAATGATATCAACTGTGTCAAGTGATTGATTTAATAAATAAAGAAAATAGATCAGCACGACATGTTGGCCTAGTTGGGAGTGAACCTGCCCCCTAGCCAAAGGATTTGTGTGATGAGCATGAGTATTTGTTCCTGAGTCTTGGATGTTTTCTATGTATTTAAGATGAATTTATCTATATAAGTATATTACCGTTGTCTAGTACCCATAGTGCAATCCTAGCGCTTATTTTAGGACTAGGTCAATTTGTGTGATATAGTCCCCTGATATTTATTTAATATTTTATTTATCAAAATCGGACTACGCCTTTAGTTTTTAGAACGCCACAAAGGAACAATCATACATATGTATATAGGTTTTGAAGCACATTACCCTCCCTTGCGTCGCGCAGTCGTGTAAAAAGGAAGTTATACGGTATTTTTAATTGTGGACCAGGTAGTTACAGAAAGACATATTGCCCAGTAAAGAAGTCACAGACCACTTTACTAGCACTATTCAACAACACATGGCTTGCGGGCATATCTAGTTATAAGTTATTGTATGTATGTAATAGACTGATGGGACAATGGCATAGGTACTGAAGTAAAACATAAAATATACATAAACATGGTTGAAATACATAATATTGAAATTGCAAAAGACAATCTTAAAGGAGAAAGAAAACTCCCTGATTTAATTTTTAAATACCGGAGGGCTTATTGTCTAACGCACTCGCAATCACGATCGTTTTCATTTTGAAAATCGAACGCTCGTCTGCATACAATATGAAAACAATTGCTCCACTTTGAAGCCGGTTGCGATTGCGAGTGCGTTAGACAATAGCCCCTCTGGTTGGTATGCCGTGAATATATGTATGCCTAGGTAAAAGTAAAAATACAGGTATATGCAGGAAAAACCCAATTATGTATACTAATATAACAAGGACAGCATAACATTTTTGATGACAGCTTTAATTACATAGTTAAGGACTTAATTGAGACAACATTAACTTTCTTCCATTGTGTAACAAAAGTTAGTCATACCATCAGCACCACAGTTAATTACAATAAATAACAATAAATACAATAGTGGCCAGTAAACAGTGAACTAACACACTATGGAAAAAATTAAGGACTTTTTAATTGAGTTTTTAAGTGATCTTCAACTATGTACAATATATTGAGATTAGGTATAACATCCAGTAGTCGTAAGTCTTTAAGCATGCTTCCTTTTTATTAGCTTGCATGTAAAAACAGTGCATTGATAACAATCCTCAGTTACAACATGCGGTGGGAAATTGAGAAACACTAGTTAAGTTTTTCCTCTGCTATATGTGTATTGTGTAGTGCAAATAAGTTTCTTTTACGATCAAAAACAATTGGATTGGTTTCTTTTTGTGTTCAATTTTTAAGGTCAGTTGGCGTAGAAAATCACTTATGTATGGCTAACATGAATAATGACTTACACTTAAGTATTATTCATTTTGGTAAGAGTTGTGTGATTATATTATTTACAAGTAGGTATTTATTGTATTAAAAAAGTGTTTATTTAACTAAGATAAAATATAATACAATTAACTGATTCACAAGGTACAGTCACCAGTAGAAGGAGCTACGAAGAGCTCAAAATGATCTGAACTCGACTCTTTTGTCAAGAGAACATGTTGTGTCTAGATTTTGAGCATGTTATTTTGCTAAGCTACTTTTGATGCTGACTGTACCAAAAAGTTCGCCATGCAAAACAGATCCCATTATGAAACTGATAGACCATAATAAAAACAGAGAACAACAATGATCTACCATTTATATCTCATTTTATTTAGCTCCCTTTTTGTTAGGCAAAGTTATAAAAAAAGTGTTATCAGCAGTGTATTGCCAAATCTGACTATATTGTAGCCACATAACCATATCCTGTGAGTCATTTGATTTGTCAAGCACAAACACACAGATGGCCTGATTATCTACACTATTGGATTGGTTGTAATGGAAATCCAATACATTGGTTAGTCATAGCAGAAAAATAGAAATTAACTGTCAATTTATAGGTATTGGCATGAAAACATGGCTTAACCCGTCGGAGCCCAGTAACATCAATAGATGTCATAGGTACCCTTAAATACTAATTTTGAACTTTATTGTTGATTGACAAAAGATTTAAAATTCGAATTTTAATGATTCAATTAAGATGTCTCACGGGTTCCGAAAAGTTAATAGTTAACAACCTCTACATAATAATAGAAGCACAAAGGTGGGGAGGACAATAAGGACACTAGAAGGGTTACAATTGCCATAACTTTTATTATTTTTTAATCTCATTGACTTACAAAGTCTCTTAATATTATGATTATTTTGAAAAGGCCAACCACATTGATTAAAAAAACCTACAATGTAACCCAATTTTTTTTTCTAGAACACCCACAAGGCGTAAAAGGGGTTAATCAAGAAGCAATCAAATTATTAGCACCATGTTATCTGTACATACTACATATATATACATATATCTACTAACTAGGCCAAAGATAAAGTTTAATTTATACTATTAAGATACCTTTTTTATATCTCAAAGAAAGATAATAAATAATATAAACATCTACCAACATAATAAAGTGAGTTTGTTTACTGATGAAAATGAACATTAATAAAACAAAGATTTAAAAAAATACCTGTAGTTAAATTAAGAAACATGGAAGTAGAATGGACTCAGTTTCACTGCTGACCATGTTACACTTTCTCATTTATTGTAATCAGAGTGAGTGTGCATTAATTGTTACTCAAATAAAATCAAGAAAAACACACCTTGATACTTTTTGTTTGTACCTGGTAATTAACGTTTATTCAGCCAGTTGCATGGTATGTCAGTAAAGTAGTGACTCATTAATTGAAGTTTATTGGGAATGTAAGCATTACTTACGGTTCTGGACTGTATTGGGCTCCTCCAAAGAAGCCATGCCTGTCCGGCTGCGTGGTCACTGAGGAACATATCGATGTGGTGTCAGCCAGTTCGCTTCTGTCGCCTCCAGCACTTTTAACACTCTTCTGAAGCGACATCGCGGAAACAATCACAAATTAACTGCACTATCTAGCATCCAGTATCATCACGCACGCCGCGTACACCCGATTGCACCGACAGCCAAGTGGGCGGACGAATTAATTGCAAAACACGTAACTGTTTCTGGTATTAACACCCGCTGACGAAACCTCACCAAACACACGAATCACATTGACAATACGAAGGAGACAAAACTGGTATCGCGGTCATAGTGTGAATTAATTCGAGGCACAATCCAAACGAGATAAGTACTGTAACTATACGTCCTTGCAATGAACACAAACCAATATTTTTCTTATCAAAATTCAACAAAGTGTGGGTGGGCCAGAAATATGTGGGAATACAGATAAAACATAGCATGTATCAATACGTCACATTTCATAGTGATGTGCCAATATGATAATGATGTTACGCTCAATTTACATATTTATATCAAGCCTATATAACGTTATGAAAAATATCGTTATAATTACGCTATATTTCGTAAGTCTTCAAAATGTTTTTTAAATATGTATATCAATATTTTTTACAACGGTATGCTCTATGGTTATGCTACATCACAACGAAGTCAACATCGTAATAAAACAAGAATAACGTTATGAATTCCGCGCTGTTGCCAGTTTGTAGTTTTAATGCCCTAAGTCTAAGAATATAATTTTTGTTAGTGCAAAATGTGGTTACAGAAATATCAGCAAGTCTTTTGAGTTGTTGGTATTTCTGAAGCTCTGCCTATCCCACTCTGGGAATGAAGGCGTGATGTTATGTATGTATGTGTATGTAATCTAAGAATAGTACCGTGCTGACGACGGTTGACTTGACTTTCATGGGTAGCGGCCGATGTGTCTGTGGCATCGGCTCACTGTGGAAATCAACCTTTATTATGCATGCACTGTATATAAAATGGGCGGCAATGACGGTCACCAGGGTATTGTACGAACTAGCAAAATTAAGTACAGTATTAATACTTAAGTAAAGAGGGGATGTATAACGTTATTATATCGTTGTAGAAAATATCGTTATTACATACAGAATCCAAATTACAAAATATTTATTTAATTGATTGGCCAAATGAGGGCTATTTTATTCGACGATAATGTTGAATGAATCTACCTACCTATTAGCGCTTCAGAGAAAGACCATCATTGTAGAGAAGAAGCGCCTCAGGAAACTCCAACAGAATTGATGCCGACTCCATTATAATATGTAGATATCAAGTTTATATTAGTATGATGAATACCGCTATAGATCCTAGCTTTATAACTTTATATCGATAGAATAACGTTATCGTAAAATAGCATAAAATTAGAAGGTCTGGTTATACCCGTTATTTTTCATCGTTTAAGTGTCAATATAAAAGTAATTTTGCCCAACAAAACAAATAAATGTAAAATGATTTGTCTGTGGTCAAAGCTGTCAGATTAAGTGTGCATGAGGTTATGTTTTGAAATTGAAATCAATCCTTACCTTATAATTTAATTCATCCATTCTGTTTGATAACAGAACAATTAGCTGCGGTTAAACATGAATACTATAAGGAAGCTTTTGGTGCTGCCTCCTCTAGGAAGAAGTGCGTCTTCAGCCTCAGCGGAGTTTGTGAATAGGAACCCAAGAAATCTAGAAAAAATCCGCATCGGCCGGAAACCTGATGGATACCACTTAGAAAACCCTGGCAGGCGGTTTTGGCACAAGTATGTGACTTCTGTGCATGCTATTCACCAAGCAGACCTTAGATAATATGAGGTTGGCTGTATAATAATTACTTTTTTTTCCAGATTAGTCCTAACATCAAGCAATCGTGCAGTAACAGCACAATTAGTACATTATCTCAATGGTACTGTTATTGAGGTGAAATCATCGGAGTGGGCACTCCAGAAACAGCTTTACAGCACAAAAGACACTTGTGCTTACATCAGTGTAGGCCAGGTATTTGCACAAAGGTGCCTAGAAGCTGGTATATCTGAAATGTACTGCAACATCAAGCCTACCAAGGGAGGAAAGGTGGAGAAGCTCATAAGAGAGGTTGTTCAAGGAGGAATTAAGCTAAAAGAACCTGAAGTGTATAAAAACCCATATCCTTGGGACAAACACAGGCCTGAAAAACCATGGGAAGTTTTTGAAGAATAATGTATTTTAAACTGTCATGTACTGTAGAAATAAATTTATTAGGTTAATGCAGTGGTTTCATTTCAATTATATCCCTCCCAAACTTTACAAGTTTAGTGTTAGAAAATATCTGAATTGAAGTTGCGAGCAGCGAGTAAGAAAATAATTTTGAAGTAACACTGAGTGATGAACAGATTTTGATGTTTTTTTTATAAAGCCATAAAAGGTAAACGAGAAAGATGGACCACCTGATGGCAAGCAGTTATGCATTTTATGTAAATACCTAGATTAATTTGTTTTGGAACAAAATAAAATTCAAGATTTATTCTGGAAACCTAAATCTGTAGTTATTCAGCTGATCGTCGGAGTCGTTACAAATCCAGGTCCAGAATGTTCTTAGTAGTTTTGGCCCTTGGGTCAAAATCAAGGCCGAACACGACGTAGACCCAACCCAACGACCTGTATTTTTATCTCTTATATTATTTCATGTTTAATTTTACTTGTTCAAGTTAAAATAGAGGGCGCTGTTCTAAGCGATATTGCTAATGTAATGTTTACCACTGGAGAATATTGTATTTCTCAGTTTTTTCAAATGTCGTATCTTGTTAATTGGTGTAAAATAATCATGGTAAATTTAATATTTCATTGTTATAATTCACAAATGACAAATTTTAAGTAAAATGATACCAATCAATGGAAAACCGAAACACTGTTTACTTTTAACGATGCCGTTTACAAACTAGTTATATAGTATAACTTAATCCAAAACAAATAGTACATAAAAAGCTATCTAAAAAACATAACAATATTTATTCAAAATTTGTATAAAAACATATTACAAGCAATGCTCTTTCTGATTATTCAAATCTTTAAATAGTAGGTTATTTGATACAACATGAAAAATGGCGGAAACAATCATGGCGTCTTACTATCCAGTGACGACCTGATGAAAATCTAGCTATCTCTTTTTAACTTAAAGTAAACTCCATTGCCACTAGGTTTGCTTGTGATCAATATGTCCACGTGACCTCTCGTTAGTCAGTCGACACAGACTCTCGTAATTGCAAATGCAAAATGTCTGAAGGAACGCTTGTGTTAAAATGAATCCATAATATTTTTTTATCAGTTTGTCGTGTAATAGTGTAAAATGCCTGCATCAATTGGTGTTAATTTACGTGTGACTGGCCATTGTAGCCAAGGCGGGAGAAAGTATATGGAAGATTTGTTTTCCGTTGCGTATCAACAAACGGAAGACGAGAGAGATTTGGAGTATGCTTTCTTTGGTATTTACGATGGACACGGCGGGAGCGAAGCCGCGGCGTTTGCGAAGGAGTATCTGATGGATTCTATCGTGAAGCAGCGCCAGTTCTGGTCAGATAACGACGAGGACGTGCTGAAGGCGATCAGAAATGGTTACATGTTGACCCACTTGAACATGTGGAAAGAGCTAGGTAAACGTCCAAGCGCGAGGTTATCTTGGGCTATTTTAGCGTTTTTGTAGCGCTCCACAATTGCGCAAGCAGTGGTTCCCGTGAGAATCCTAGGTGATTGTAAAAAGTGGTTGTATGACCTTGCGAAGGCGGCAGTTTTTGTCTTGAGTGGTTTGACATTGGGTCGACAAAAGATATTCAAATGGTCGTTATTGTTTTTGTTTGCGTGAGTCTGTTAGATAACGTTCTGTACAAACATGTTTTCACAGATTTTGGGAAGTTGTTTCCTGCTTATATAAGTGGGATTACCAAAGTGAAAGCTGTCATGCCAGTTTGTTTTTATATTGGCTCAAACTCCCATTACCCGAAACCATACCCTACATTTGAGAAAGTTGCGAAAGTTCGAATTTTTAATGTTAAAAGTAACCTAGTTTCGTGACTTATTTACTACGGATAAACAAACATAATTCTGGTTTTTATTAATCAATCTTTTTGTTTTTATTACAGAAAAATGGCCAAAAACAGTGACTGGGTTACCGAGTACTGCAGGTACTACGGCCAGTGTGGCTTTTATAAGACGAGGAAAAATTTATGTTGGTCATGTTGGGGATTCAGCAATTGTCCTTGGTTACCAAAAAGAAGGTAAGTCATAAAATGACAAACCCGTGAAAAACAGGAATAATTTGGTGTAATATTATGAAATGATAAACATAGTTAAGTTATGAGTTTTTTATTTACATAATTTTGTGCCTAATATATTATTTAAACTATTTTTTTTGTGGGCATTTTATATTTGGTTGTCTGATACAATTTAATAATATCACGGGACAATGTTACACAAATTGACCTAGTCCCAAACTAAGCTCTAAGCTTGTACTATGGGTACTAGACAATGATAAACATATTTATATAGAGAAATACATACTTAAATACATAGAAAACATCCAAGACTCAGGAACAAATGCTCATCACACAAATATTTTCCCTTACTGGGATTTGAACCCAGGACATCTAGCTTCGAAGGCAGGGTCACTACCAATGAGGCTAGCGTGTATTAAAGTACATATATCAATAAAATAGTTTAGAGTATTAAGGTGGGTACGAATTAGAGCAGCCTTGGGTTGAGGCAC
Organism: Acleris holmiana; assembly: GCA_949316455.1. NCBI lineage: Eukaryota > Metazoa > Arthropoda > Insecta > Lepidoptera > Tortricidae > Acleris > Acleris holmiana. The sequence goes on from OX438783.1 coordinate 14,848,156, forward strand.
GCACGGTTCACCTATTTTGCTCAAATTCGTACGCGCTGTGCGCCAGCTACGCTGCCCTCTTAAGTAAAAAAAGCAGCATCCCAAATTCAATTACCAAAGCAAATGCAATCCTATCCTGTTGGTAATAAGGGTTACAGAAGTTTGTTCTGAGATACTGCGATTAAGTGTTAGCAGGGCAGTACGGGTGAGTGGCGCGCGGCAAGCCTTTGGGAGTCGGTCTTTTAACCGTGCTCAAAGGTGCCTCGGTGTGCGCGCCTCGCATAAACTGGACGTGTATCCGAACGTGCCGCGGGCAAAACGCCAAGTTCTAACTTGTCTGTGGGCGGGGATCATACAAATTTGATAAAGTTGCTGAGCCTTCGACCACCGAGGCGATTTCTTCTTCTTTTTGTTAAAAAATCGGTAAATTATGATGAACGCAGCCGCGGCTGTCATCGTGTCCGACGCTATTTTGAAATGACGGCTCGCGCCCAGCACGGTGCCTCACCCGCGCCTGTTTATGTGCAACAATTTGGCTCGCGAGCAGCTCGCCGCGCAGGGCGAGCATGCCTCAGGCTGAGCCGCTCAGATTCGTACCCAGCTTTACAAATACAGAGTATTAAAATCGCGCTCCTGTAAACTTGCATCATTATTCTTAGAGTATGTGCACAACAGTGTTAGTTTCCATACAAATTTTATAGAAAAGTCATTCCTTGGGAATGTTTTTAAGTGAATTATGAATAATATGACATATAAAATCTATTATTTTATCAATAATTTAACCGATACCATTTTTTTTAGGAAGTGAAGAATGGGCTGCAAAGCCCCTTACGTCGGACCATAAACCTGAATCCACAGCTGAAATGGAACGCATACAACGGTGTGGTGGAAAAGTAATCTCAAAGGCTGGCGTGCCCCGAGTTGTGTGGAACAGACCACGCCAAGGGCATAAAGGTCCTATTAAGAAAAACACACTTATGGATGAGATCCCCTTCCTTGCGGTGGCGAGATCGCTAGGGGACCTGTGGAGTTATAACACGCAGAATGATGAGTTTATAGTTAGCCCAGACCCAGATGTTGGGGTGTTAACAATAGATCCTACTAAATTTAGGTAAGCACCTGTGTTTGTTGATGTGAACTAACCTATGGAAAAATTCTCTGATTACTATCTATACATTGTGGCAAATATGTCTATAATAGGGATGGCGATTCTTTCCGAAAAACATCGATTTTTAAATCGATTCGAATCGTGACCTAATGAATCGATCCATCGAGGCCGATAAGATCGATTTCTGAAAAATCGATCTTTTTCTCAAGTTTTTGTTTATAATGCAATATAAATCTATTTTACTACAAACAAGATACGTATTATAATTTAACGATCTCTTATCAGTAAAATCAGGTAATTCGATGATAAAAAATATTTTTATTACCATATCAAAACATCAGAACAGGCATAAAACAAGACATATTAATTGTAAATACTTTTTTGGTTTATATACCAAAAAATAAAATAAAATCGAATGTCGATTTTCAAGGGTGAAATATCGATTCACTGAATCGATACAGTACTACATATCGATTTAAAAATCGATCTTTTTGGCTCCAAAAATCGATTCTTCGATTAATCGATCTCAGATCGCCATCCCTAGTCTATAATTACCAAAAGTTCTGGGCAGTGAAAGGGGGTTATATACGACTCATAAAGCTTTATGCCTTTCACTCACTGGAATTTGGCAGTTTTATAGAGCTCAATAATATGGCCTCAGTGTTACATTTGACAAACCTTACAAATTTTTCATTTGATAGGAAGTTTTGTTATAAATTATCAACTAATTTTCTTGACAACCAGTTATTTATTTAGGATAAACCTGGTTGGGTCCAGAATTGTCTTTACATTGAACTAGGTATTCATTAGACATTTACCTCCTTACTAATAATGTTTTGTCCTTATCTGTCAAATTCAAATGTCACACTGACAGATAAGGACAAAACGTTGTATAGCTATACCACCGTTATTCAACGATTATTAGTAAGGGGGTTTGTAAATAAGTAAGACATTAGTTGTTACAGGAAAATAATTTCGAAAATGTGGACAGCTAAGTGCTGTGATTCAACAATTTTAGAGATTATTTAATGGCATGCGGGAAATATATGTGGGCAATTATTAAGGAACATTAGTAAAAAGTAGTATAAAAGATGATGTAAATATTTTTTTCAAATATGTGCTTCTTAAACAAGGCATTTTTTGAAAAATATTCAGAATCAGAATCAGAATAATCTTTATTCAAGTAGGTTTACAAATAATAAACTCTTTTGAAACGTCATATTGTACATAGTTAAGGCCCTAATTGATGTCAATGTTTAATTGAAACAAAATATTGTGTAACGAAGATTAACCATACAATTGTATGACTAATTTTCATTACACTAAATATTTTGTTTCAATTAAACCTTGACATCAATTAGGTCCTTAACTATGTACAATATTTTTGCAATTCACCCTTACAATAAAAAACAATATGTATTTTTTTCTTTTTAATACCAAGACAAACAGCATTACCCATACTGTGACCACAATTTGTGCATTATTAAATCTCAGTAAGGGTTAATATTTGTGTAATTAGTAGGAGTTCCTGAGTCTTGGATGTTTTCTATGTATTTAAGTATATAATAATATTCAAGTATTCTATATATTATTAAGTAAGTTTATTGTTGTCTTGTACCCATAGTACAAGCCTAGAGCTTAGTTTGGGACTAGTTTAATTTCAGTAACATTGGCCTGTGTTATTTATTTATCTATTGAAAATTCTACAAATATACTAAAACAATAGAATCTCTGTAATAATCCCAAACTACATATTCCAGGTGCCTAATATTTGGAACAGACGGCTTATGGAACATGATTTCACCTGATGGAGCAGTGAGCTTGGTGCAAGCGACAGAGAAACACAATGAAGCAGCCCTGGTCGGCGGCTCGGCCACACAACCGCGGGACTGGCTCAATCCTTCCAAGAGCTTAGTGGATCATGCTTTAGAAAGGTACTTTAATTATCCTTGTTACGGCAACACTGAGTGTATTAGTTGAATTTTCATTTCAACAATCCATTATCATGGCGCGTGATGAAACTTTTTGGTAGTTAATCTAAAGGTGGGATTAAGGTGAATATACATGTAAGTCACTCCAACAAAGTAGTAAAATAAAATGTGGGAAGAAAATCTTTAGGGTACCTCCCCTACACGTAACGAGGGGATGTATTTCGTTTTCTCGTCTACCCCATAATGTGGGGTGTCGTTGGATATGTCTTTCATATTATGGGTTTGTGAAAACAGGTTTTCTATTAAGTGATCCGTTTATGAAATATTAAGCTTTAAAGTGCATAATTTTGTTAGAGTTAAGTGTCGTCGTCGACGTCCCCTACAGCCAAAACTACAAATACTAAAAATCAGAAAAAAGACCTAAATGAAAGAGCATATGGTTAAGGACCAAATAGTTGGACCATAGTTAAGTGGAGTTAACCATACAAACAAAAAAAGTGAAAAAGGTTCCGTTGTGAAACGAAAATTATCCCTACAAATGTATGGCTAATTTTCGTGTCACAACGGAAAAGTTTCATAGAAAATTTTATTGAGTGAGTTAGCGTGGCCAACTTTTTGGTCCTTACCCATATTATAACGAATTTTAAAGGAAAACTATCATGACTAAGTAGACATCATTGGTTCTTGAGATACAGGCGATTAAAGTGTTTATACCTACTAAAATCATCTAAAATGGCACCAATTGACTTTAAATAGAAAATTAGTTATTATTTGTTGATTTTTATGATTTTTAAACATGGTCCGACATGCTCTAGCCCGGTTTTTTTTAATGGTATTTCGATGAAACATCAGCCCTACTCCTTCCAATTTGCCATATTAAACGCTATTTACCATGGAAATATTTTATCAGATAATTATACTTTTCAATGTTAAGATAATTGTTATAGATGACCTTACAGTAGGATGATAGCACAGGTGCGCGGTGTTTCCGTGTAAGTAGCTGATACCATGTCACTACAGGAAGTATTTGCTGTTGCTAATTAAATTAACCCAGTTAAAATTCAAATAGCTGTTATTCAATGACTTGCAATCATAGAACATTTCAATTACATTATTTATTAGTTTAATTTCCATTATTATATCGAAATAAACGCCTACATCAGCTCTCCTGACGTGGTGTCGATTTACGAAGTAGGGAAATTTCGAGGGCATATAGAAACGGGACAATCTCACACAAATTTGTGGCTTGTACTACGTCATCATCACCATTCCCCTGCCCTTATCCCAACTTATGTGGGGTCGGCGCAACATGTCTTTTTCTTCCATACTTCTCTATTAGTCGCCATCTCGGTAGTCACTCCCTTTCTAGCCATATCATCTTTCACACAGTCCATCCATCGTTTTTTTGATCTTCCACAACTCGTATAGCCATCCACATTTATACTTAAGACTTTCTTGACGATATTTTCCTCATTCCTCCGCATCACATGCCCATACCATGACAACCGATTCCCACACAACTTTTCACTCACCGGTGTCACTTTCAGACTTCCTCTTATATACTCATTTCTTATTCTATCCATTCGCGTAACACCACACATCCCCCTTAGCATTCTCATCTTAGCTGCATGCAATTGCCTTTCATTCATTCCTTTCGTGGCCCAACATTCTGATCCATACAAGACAGCAGGTCTAACAATTGTTTTGTAAATCTTCCCCTTAAGTTTAAGGGGGATGCGGCAGTCGCAGATTGTTCCCGTGTCCTGCCGCCATTTCATCCATCCAGTGTTAATTCTGTGCTTAACAGCCCGATCTACTTCGCCATCGCTTGTACTACATAGAAATATATATTTAAATACATAGAAAACATCCAAGACTCGGGAGCAAATATTCGCGCTCATCAC
>OX438783.1:14853277-14949812 GCA_949316455.1 Acleris holmiana
TCCCAGGAAGACCGAAGGCTTCTGATTAGTAAGCAAGAGCAGATGGAGGCGGAGTTGACTGCAACCAAGAATTCGCTAGAAGAGAAAACCAAAGAAAACGAAGCTCTTGCTGAAAGAGTTCGGTAAGTTACTTGATATTTTGTCAGGGCCTCTATTCTACATGGTAAAACCATATTGCCTTTGACGTGTTTTTGTTTTCTTTTTAACTTGGCTCCCATTGATGTTAATTTTATAAGAGATATCGTTGACAATACCATAACACGTCGAATGCAATATGGTTTCACCTGTAGGATAGCGGTCCTTATGCTTCAAGGTTTTTAAAAATAAGATTTCTTTTGCACACACATCCAATGTTATAAACCTTACGTTTTCCGAATTTGCCGCATGGAATCATTAAGTGACGAGCGAGCTAAAGATTTCTTGAGAGCTAGATAATTCGTAAAAAATAAATTACGTTTAAACCGTTTTTTACAAAACTTACAAGAGCAAGGCTTCTCTTACGTGTAGATTCGACCACTTCGACGAGTATACAATTTCTTACTATTTTTACAAAACACCTGTTTTCCTCCCGCGTGAATTAGGCTAAGATTGGCTTAATTATCACAATCTCACTAGATTATTTGCAAGATTAGTAAAAAGTTTACATAAATCTACATAGCTAGCTTAGTTGATAAAATGGTTGAATTTATCGCTGTCGATAAAACATACGTCACTTCTTGACAAGTATATAAGTGCGAGAGTCACAAATCACCATCCCCATTATTCCATAGCGATATCAATGGTTTATATATTTGAGACGTGTGTGTATGTTTTAGAACGCTAGAGAGCACCGTGGAGCGATGTGAGGCGGAGCGGCTGCAGTGGGAGCACGAGGCGGGCGCCGCGCGCGAGCTGGCCGCCGCGCGCCAGCACCAGCTCAACACGCTCGGCGAGCTGCTTGACCAGGCCAAGGGCAAGGTGAGACCATGACGCACTTGGTTCCCACTATTCAGATCGTACTTGACTACTGACAGGTTAGGGTGAGTCCGCACCGGCATGGCACGTTACTCATCTCGGCAACGCTTTGTCATGATTGGTGGAAATCACAGGATGAGCAAGACTATTTATACGTGTGACATATTTTGACTTTTATGGTAGATATGGTGATAGCCACTCTTTAAATGTACTAAGCTATCTGGCTCAATATGAAACTATGTCACAGTTAAATTAAATCCTGAGACTTTTCACGATTTGATTTATTGTGTAACTGTGACATGGTTATATAGTGGCCCAAAATTTATTTGGCTCTGATCCTAGCGTCAGTTTATTCTGATGTTAATGTCCCCGCAGTTAGCAGAGCGCGCAGGCGCGGCGGAGGGCTGCGCGGAGGCGGAGGCGGCGGCGGCGGCGGCGCGGCGCGAGGCGGACGCGGCGGCGGCGCGCGCGCACGCGCTGCACGAGCGGCTCGCGCATGCGCAGCGCCAGCTCGACCGCGCGCACTCCGACGCGCGCAAGCTGCACGACGACGCGCTGGTAAACAAACATACGAGTACATCTACACTAAGCGAGGCGGACGGACGGAGACACGCGCTGCAAGAGCGGCTTGCGCATGCGCAGCATTTTTTACGACGCATTCCGTGTGACATTCCATCCTTGATGCTGCCTCTCTGTTGCATCCACCACTGACCCACAAACCGCACTCAAATTTATCAACTCCTGTCATTTGCAGGTGTCTCGTAACAATGCCAAATCAACCATCTCCGAGCTGGAGTTCCAGCTGGAACAGCTGCGTCAGGAGAATGCGGCGCTGCAGGGCGAACTGCAGGGCGCGCATAACTCCGCCTCCGAATTGCAGATACAGGTACTGTTCCACTCATGAACATAACTCTCTCTCTTCAGTTTCTTTTTTTTAATTCTCTTTAGTGGTGATAGGACCCTGTGCGGGGTCCGTCCGGATCGCTTACCGACCACCATCTTATCCATTAACCACCCGCCAAACAATAGTGTTCGCATTGTTGTGTTCCGGTGTGGGGATAAGACAACCGGTAAAATTACTAGCATAGAGGCATTCCATCTTAGTCCTCAGGGTTCGCAACGCATTTGAGGTCTTAGGATTGCAGTCTTGAGTAATCAAATGTGTATGGGTCTCAAGTTCTACTTACCATCAGGTCGCCTGAGTGCTCATGTGCCTTCTCCTTATAAAAAAACACCTTCCAGCAGTTCTAGCCATTGCAGCTGTGTCGGCGCTGCAGCACGTGCAGGTGCTAGCAATAGATTGATGGTCATAGCCGTTCCAGAAGTCGTTGAACTTCTCACGCCCAAAACACACTCACTCATCAAATTGTAACAGTTTAGTCACGGCAATAAAAAATATATGGGTAGCATAGAGTTCCGATCTTCATGCATGTTCCATTGACAGCCGTCGATTGTTTCAGTTGCAAGTGGCGAGCGACGAGAAGCTGTCGCTCATGAGCCGCGCCGGCGAGGCGCTGGCGCACGCCGCCGAGACCGAGCGGCAGCTGAGCGACGCGCGCGCGAGGAACGTGCAGCTCGCGCGCGAGCGGGAGCGGGACGTGAGTACACACGGAGAGAGGGATGGATGTGTGTGCAGTCAATTCAATTCAATTCAATAATTTATTAATGAAATATACAATTTTACATGTCAAATTATGTTTCAATTTCACTTATAGCTATCACTTAAAATGCTATGCATAGTTACAGTTTCTAACATGTATGCATGTTTGTGATTCAAGGCTGAGCCTGCGAACCAGACACATTTGGATGATAAAAACCAATTAGTACTAATTACTATAAATGTTAGTTCTGAAAAATGCATCGACTGAGTAGTAGGCGTTAGATGCCAATTTTGTTTTAAGTTTTTGTATTAAAAGATGCGTCACTAGTAGCTTGTTTTGTATTTTCCTTTATGCAAAAAAACTAGGAATAAAAAAAGCAATTGTTAATAGATTTCACCCCAACTGGCATGCATATAAACATTGCAAGGTTATAAAAAACTTGTGAAATAGCTCTTGTTTTGGACGCTTTATTTAGTTTATTCGGATTTTGGCTATATTTAGTAATGACTACTTTTTTTGACGCGTGTTTTTTTTAAATATTCCTTGAAATAACTCATTATTCAGCCATTGGTTAAGGCGACGATAACACAAGACTGTACTATCTTCTTGCTGGTTGCTCAGTGTGTCTCTTTCATTATAGACTAGATGTTCATTTCTCCCTATAACGCAGTTTATTTCTTTGTAATAATTCTAAATTGCATAATTAGATCATTATGCTAAACAACATTATTCGTGATGAAATCGACCTTGTACACTATTTAAAATATTTAGATTATTGCTAATTATACCAAATAAGCTTTCTGCAATGTTAACACTCGTTAAAAACTGTTATGCCAAGTATGTTAAGCCAAATACTTTTCGGTCAGTCGATATTATGCCAAATGAGCGGCTCCTAGACCCAACCTAGTCGCGCTAAAGCGCTAAATCAAATGACAAATCCAGCCAGCAACATGCTGAGCTGGGACCATTCAACGCCATCTGGCGTTAACGTTGTTACTACTTTTATTTATTTATGATTTCGTGGAGATTCAACAGCTTACAAAACACGATAGAATTTCAAGATAACATAAAGCCAGTTAAAGGTTCCTACCGATAGACATAGCAGAAATAACAGCCAACGCAGGCGCACGCCGCGCTACACAAAGAGAAGAAGAGAACAACCACATACGCGTGAATAAACGATCCTACATAGTAGAAGGAAAACAAAAAGTGTATATTAAAAACTTTAAGATAGATAGTAGAGTACGATTACTGTACCACTGACAGAGAGTTTAACTTCATTTAATTTTCAACTATAGCTTCATATAAATAAAGCAATTTTCAGAACACTGTTAACGACGTCTACCGATTTAATAACTATTTTACTCGTTTGATATTAAGGCTGAAAAATAAATGAAGGCAATCCATCTGTCAGTGGTAAACTCAAGATTTCTGAATAAAAAGCCTCGTCTATTTTTAAATCCAGGAGGCAGAATGGAAACAATTCCAAAGCGACCTCCTGATGACGGTTCGCGTCGCCAACGACTTCAAAACCGAAGCCCAGCGGGAACTGGAGCGTCTGGTATCTGAGAACAAGACCGCCCGAGACCGCATCAGGCAGCTCGAGGATCAAATACACTCGCTTAAAGGTAAACTTAGGGCGAAAGGGTAAAAACTGGTTTTAGCGGTATCCTACGAAGTTTTGTTTCGCAAGTGTTTCGTTTGTCTGAAAAATCATAAGTTAGATTATAATTTCTCTTAATAGTCTTGATACACGACGCGTTAGCCTAGTGACCCCGTCTACAAAGCCCGGTAAGGGCAGATATTTGTGTGATGAGCACGAGTATTTGTTTCCGAGTCTTGCACGTTTCTATGTATTTAAGTATATATATCTCTATGTAAGTATGTTTATCGTTGTCTAGTACCCATAGTACAAGCCTAGGGCTTAGTTTGGGACTAGGTCGATTTGTGTGACATCGTCCCCTGATATTTATTTAGTTATAGTTACAATTGCTCAACAAGTGGTGCTTTTTGTAGCTGCGTGCGGAAAGTTAGATTTTTCGCACTAGCGTCTTTTACTCCTCCATTTTCTTACACTTAATGGATTGAAAAAACCTCGTTTGATACACGTGTGTAAATTTTCACTCGTCCCGAGTCTTGTCCTTGCTTACTTTTGTTATAAAATAATGCAATAAAGATAAAAATCAAACTTATGAAAATTCTGACAAACGAAACATTTGTTAACTGTATAAGACTTTGTGATGATGATAAGTATCCGTTTTTAGAATGTCAATATAATTAAATTAGCATGAATTGTATGCTGCATGAACGTAAAACGTAGGATTGTAGCAGAGAATAATCATACGACATCGTATTTGATCGGAAAAGCTCGTGTTTATCTTGCTGTCTCTCTCGGTTTTAGTATCCATCTGTAAGTTCAGTGGGACAGCAAGATGAATATGAACGTATCCAACGAAATACGATGTCGATTCACTAAATCTGTATAATGTTTTTAATCCGCGAAAGCGCGCCCCTCTCCTTTTTATTAGGACCGTTTGCAGGTTCCTTCCGCATCACTACCACCGCCTTACCCGTTAACCTACTGCCAAACAGCATTATCATTGTTGGTTCTGGCCCTTTTGGCGACTAAGGTCTATAAGTTAAAATGAATAGGTATAAAAATGACTAGAAAGATAATTGGAGAGAAGGATTTATTAACTAAGTATAAAAATGCCGACATTCAAATACTTAATTATTTGAAATTAGGTAGTGTCGACGGATTCTCCTATTTCTGGGTGGTTTGGCCCTCCGGGCCTGCTGCAAAACTGACATAACCTTAACCTACCTACGTATTTAAATGTCGGCATTTTTATGCTTAGTCAATAAATACTTCTTTCCAATTTTCTTTCTGGACATTTTTATACCTAGTCATTTTTATACCTAGTCATTTTTTCTTGTAGATCGCCAGAGTCGCCACAAGTGAAATAACTAGCATAAAGGCATTCCATCTTAGTCCTCAAGGTTGGCAGCGCGTTTGCAGTCTTAGAATTGTAATCTTGGGGTTACATTCTTGAGATTGCTAATGAGAATTAGAGCCAAGCTGCAATCAGGTGCCGTCTTAATTGGTGGAGCTCGTCTTTAGTGGATTGAAAGCGTTATATTTTAGTATTTTTTAAAAATTCTTTGTAACCTTGAATCACTCAGGGTTAATAAAAGACACTAAAGGGGATTATATAATGTGGATATTAAAGCATGTTATACTTTTAGGTTAGACCTGGTGTGAATGTAGATCGGGTAAGATATTATAAACACGAGTTGCATGTTCAAGTGAATTAAATACATTGTAAATATTGAGATCTTCAGCGGAATTAACTGGCGACGCTGTAAAAGTGATGAAATAAGTGTAACTTTATAATCAATTATGAAACATCAAAATGCAAAATCAATCCACGAAGTTTTTCATCATTCTTACAGCATAAGCACTAATTTAAGTGTCAAGCTTGCGATGTAGTCGTACCATGATACTAACATACTTATGCCATTGTAACTTGTACTACATACCTAATATATTTGTACATACAGGTGTTGACAGGTCGGTCTCTATGGATAGTGTCATCCGCTCTGATGACAACAGATCTAGCAACGAATTCCTAGACTCCCAAAGTGATATATCTAGCAAAGATATATTTGGTAATATTAGAACGCGGTATCTGTCTAGAGTTCACAGTGTGTCGGACTCCAATTTGAAAGATACTAGCATTGTTGATCAGGCGTTCTTCAGATTAAGTGCTCCTGAGCCCCAGCTGGGTGGCTTCAAGATAGAAATCGGCGATGTTACGGTGGATGAAACAAATGACGACGATAAGGCCATTGCGTGTGAAAAGGGTACAATAGTAGCGGTAAGTCCAAAGAAGATAAAGAGGCAAAACGCTGTTGATGCTGCTGAAGATAAAATCAAACGGCAAGACGCTTTTGATTTTGCCATAGAAAAGGTTAAAAGACAAGATGCTTTTGATGAGGCAGTAAACGCAGGCTATGTTGAAGATTATACATTTCTCAACTCTAGTGACGAAATACCTGTTACTCATAAATCAGAGTCGTATGAAGTTAAGAAACCAAGAGATGGTACTATTTTTAGCACAAATCTCAAGGGCGTTTATAATGGCAAACCAAAGGCCTACAGCCTGGATAATTTACATTCGCAAGGTGATTTTAAGAAGTGCTTAAGAGAGGCTACTAGTATAGAGTTTTTAGATGGTAATCATTGTAGTGAAACCTCTGTGTTTACTGACGGATCTGATAGTGTGTTTCTCTCACCAATCAAAAAGACAAATGAAATGTTTTTAAAAGATCTAATTAACCTTACTTCAGAACCAGAAACGGGCAAAAACTTTTCAAATGTTACAATTCCCATAGTTAAAGCAGAATCAATTCTACCCTTTCCGTATCCTGATGATATAAAAGGTTCGCCAACTAATCCGTTTGTACCGTTTATTCATGATGTTATTCCTAAAGCTACTGAAACAAGAGGGGAAGATAATTTAATAGATAAAACTGATTCGGCTGCCGATCCTAAATTAGTCGAAGATCCAATGGAAAAAGATTTTAAGAAAGTCAATGAAGAACTTAAGTCAACGTTTCGTTCAGCTATTGAAAGAATTATTGGAACAGGTAAACCGGTAAAAAGACCTTCCAAAGAAACAGATATGGCCAAAAAGATTGTAAGTGCTGATAAAATTACTAAACAAAATGAATTTGATAGCCACCCGAAAACTCACCATGCCCCCAGTGTACCCAATCCTACTAACTTAGTAAATATAAAAGAGATTGAGAAATTCGATAAGGAACACACTAATAATGTCGATGTTACCCTAGACGCCGAAACGAAATCAGCATTTGTAAAAGTTGTAAAGAATGACAATAAAAACCCCTTCATAGATCCTGTAGTAGAGCGAACTTCTAAAACGTCAAACGTCGTAGCTCCTAATAATGACAATATAAGTTATCATTTAAGAATTAATACTCTTAATGAGGACGTACCTAAAACGGTTGCTCTTCCTAAAACACCTCCTGTAACAAAAAATACACCTCGTAGTATAAAAGGGTTTTTAACTCCAATCCGTATCGTGGATGGAAATATAAGTTTTCCAGATCAAAACAAGGGAACCCCATCTCCAATAATAATGAGCCCTGTTTTAATCCAACCAATTTTTTTTAAACCTAACATGACACCAACGCAATTTAAGGAAAGTAAGAAGGCTACTATTTACTATGACGACATAGATCAAGTTAACGTCACAGAGGAATCAGCTGTAAAGAATCTAGTGAAAGCTGAAGAGGCACAGAAAAAGAAAGGTTTATATCAGAAGAATGCGAAGCCTAAACTGCCGTTTTTGTCCTGGAAAACTTTTGGATCAAACGAGAGCATTCCTGATTCTAAGCTATCACCAACTAAAGTGAAACCTCCGGATGTTAAAAGCAATGTCGCAAAATTCTCTAAAAAACCTGACTTTTTGATTGATAACAAATATTATCAGCCTATTGAAAATGTACAGTTTTTAATAAACACGAACCAATCAATTGCTCCTTCGGTTACTCGAGTAGAAAAGAAAGAAGAAACCACCAATCCTTTCTTACCACTTCTGCCTCGGAGAGAATCAGTACAAGAAAACTATTACGAGGAAATAGGGGAGCCAACTGTACCATTTTCTGCGGACAAAAATGTAGCTGACGATGACAAAATAAACAAAACTCTTGTTCAAATCCCGAGGGAAGACATATTAAAAGTGCCGCGCAGACCCAAAAGACCTAAGAAAGAGCAGCGTGTTAATCCAAAAATAATTCTTACTCAGGATTCCGTTGAAACATCTGATATAGTAAAAGAAATGGCGCTTATAACAAAATCGGTAATTTCCTTATCCCGGTCGCCAAGCGCTAAAGATGATGCGAGGAAATCTACAGGGACTATAGGAGAAATTGTTCAGAATTTGGAAAAGCAGCCAATAAGAAAGTTGTCTTTGCAAGGGCAAAAAGCGCCTAATGTTGAGCCTAACTTCGGGTCTTTGCCTCGGGAGCATAAGCCGTATCATTGGAAGACGTTGGACCACAAAAGACTCTCGTACCCGATCAGGTCGTTGAACGATCCGCTGCCGGCGCGCCCGCTACGTAAGTCAGCTTCCACGCGTCCCGTGTGATGTCAATAACTGGGTCTAGTGTCGTTATTAATCTTGCGATCTCCATTTGAGGTGTAAGTATTAGTAAAGACTTGAATACTTTTGGACTTGTTCAGTTTCGCGTGTTGCTGTGTAGTTTGTTTGCCTATTATCTTTAGATAGACAACGCTGTAACACTCGTGTAAATTGCGCGTTGCAACATTCGCAATTAAAATGTTATTTTTTTATGAAGTTCTTGTTGCATTTCCGTCAGCAGCATGATCATTCGTATATTGATGCTTTCATTTCAGAACCAAAAACTTTTTAAGTACGTACCTAATTTTATAGGACACTAGCGACCCGCCCTCGCTTCGCTCCGGGTTGAAGTATTATACATGTAAACCTTCTTCTTGAATCACTCTATCTGTTAAAAAACCGCATCAAAATCCGTTGCGTAGTTTTAAAGATCTAGTATGAAGAGACAGCGGGAAGCGACTTTGTTTTATAGAAGTGATGTTATTCGTACGAGGAAGTGCAATACCGAGTCATTTAATAATATTGAAAATTATGTTTTAGAGCAAAAATGTATTGCAGTATCTCCAACACATGTTTATGACCTTTCTTGATATTGCTTGTGTTTGCAGACCAGTAAGGGAGTTTCAAATAGCCGTGTGGTCTTGACATCATTTCCCTCTATAAATATTCTAATCCCTAGAGAGATTCGTGTTTCGATCTAGGTATCATCGACCTTCAAAATTTCTTCACCGGAATCGAACTTGTTCAATAGTACCAGACCCTTAAAAATAAGTGTAAAATAATGCGTTTCGTTTTGTTTGACCGTTCTCAAACCGGTGGTGGGTGGTAGTGGCGGTGTCGGGTAGTGTGAAGCTGGCCTTATCTGTGACAATTTACGTTACTTGTAATGTAATGTTTGTAATAAAACAATTTTGATGTTATGACATTTCTTTCATCAGAATTCATGGGCTCTATTCTACTCAGCAAAAATCATATTGCTTTTGAAATGATTTCGTATTGTTTTTACCTTGGCCACCATTACCGACAGAGCTATTACGTTGACAATACGATAACATGTCAAATGCAATATGGTTTTTCCGAGTAGAACAGAGACCAAGTGTGCTTATATGCTTAGCTTTAGCACGTACGTTTACCAGCTTGGTTCTATGGTGGCGGTTACTGTATGTTATGATTAAAATATTACTTCATATAAATATTATTATTTGTGATGTGTAAGTTTTTTTTTTTTTTCAGTGTATCCTATAATTATTTCAAACGCGAAGACCCAATACGTTTTTTAGGAACATTGTATTTGCAACCTTATCGACCTAACCACTGGATGCCTTTTATATTTGATGATGTCAAGCTAAAACCTGGGGAGTCGGGAGGTCAAGGTTAATTTATTATTAAACTAGCAGTTTCCTGCGACTCTGTCCGCGTTGAAGTCGTTTATCGCTATTCCCTCAGGAACCGTCCAATATTTTGGGATAATAAGTACCCGTCCTCTCCCGAGACTGTAACTCCATACCAAATTTCATCTATATCGGTTCAGCGGTTTATCCGTGAAAGCGTAATAAACAGACAGACAGACTAGACAGAGTTACTTTCAAAGTTATGATATTAGTATAGATTTCTAAGAGTAATTAAATAAAAAATAATGCACTACAATGTCTTGCGATACAATCCATACATTTTATAGCTAAAGATGGACGGTGTCATTGTTTAGTCATGATGGTCATGAATGGTGATTAAGATTTTTTAAATGATTTATTCAATTTCATCATCAATTTTCGCGTGCACTAAATTTTAATGTATATCCGAGACACGAAGAAAGTTCCAAATCCAACTGGTTCAATTCAATTAGTTATGCTTCATCCATAAATCAGTATTAAGGAATGTCTAGAGAGACTCGCCTAAGTCACAAGAGCTGCCACGAATAAAATAAACATTACTTATCGTCGATAAAACTGCAATACCGCGTAACTAACAAATTCAATAAGTTGCAAAATGTGCCTTACTGACTTAATTGTTAAGGAGTATTTTGCAACTTGTACAATTTGCTAGTTACGCGGTATTGTAGTTTCACAGACGATATGTCACCTGTGGCCCGTTTAACGAAGCTACAAAAGGAGTTAGAAAGAGACTTCTGTATTTGTAGCTTCGCGAAACGGGTCTCTGTAATCGAAGTTCTGTTCCAAAAATGATACGTTTATACGTTGTCTCTTAATTCAGGTATCAAGGTATACTTCAAAAGAGGCTCCAGCAGAGCTAATGTTATATATTTTAAGTTGTTTTATAGATTATGGTGTATCTGGTCGGGTCTTTGTGGAAATACTTGGGCGGGGCATATGCCCAGCAATGGACGTCTTTCAGCTGAAATGCTGATGTGATGATATTTTTGGTCACATGTACGGGTACCTACCTATTTGAAACCCTAAAAACAATGCCCGCTGTTTCGTTAGTCCGAATAATCTATAGGTTCTGTAGTATCTCTTTTAACATTTTGAAAACCTAATGGGTTCAGATAAAAATGTTTTTCTAAGTTATGAAAATTCGGACAAACGAAACAGCGGGCAAATGTGCATAAATAAATAAATAAATACTCGGCGATGGTCATGGCCAGAAGCAAATAAGATGGTCACACTGAACAACTTTTCCGATGGGACCAACCACGAAATCGCAAAAAAACAGTTATTCAATACATTAAGTCTCAATTAATTTATATGGTTGGTACCATGGGAAAAGTTGATCAGTATGACTATCTTATTCGCTTTTGTTCATTTTGGATCATGATCCCAAAATCACTCAGTATATATACTTTTATATAAACGTAACCATGACATTATAAACCTAAGTTTAAATAGATAGTTCTCCTCTCTGGAGACTTCCCGGCAGGATTCTTAAACCTTATAACGAGTTGCAACATAGTATTGAGTAAGTAATCCATTTGTGGCAGCTCTTGTGAATCAATCATCTCATTATTATTCTGCCCTGCTAACACAAATGGCAGTATCTCAACCAAAACTCCTGTAGCAAATGCAACCTTATTACTAACAGGATAGGATTGAATCTGCATTGGCTATTGAGTTTGAGATACGGCTTAGGAGGGAAGTATGCGTCTATGATGAGAGTACCTCGTGGTTGCAGCGCTGCCGCCGCGCGCGGAGGAGCCGGCGCCGGCGCTGCTGACGAGCGCGTCGCTGCAGGACATCATGGCCACCGCCGCCTCGCACCGCCGCACCAAAGGTACCGCATTACGACCAGGGATCGTTACCGGTATTCTGACTACCGGTTTTAAATGAGGTATAACCGGTAATAATTGCATTTCGCTATTTATATCGCTAAAGCTCTGATTAGCGGTATAATGAATACCGGTATTCAAGTTTATTACCGGTTTAGACAATTGAGAACAATACCTGTTTTTGATACTTTACCCCTAAAAACCATAACCGGTAAACCTGTCAGTGTCAATATACTCGTTTATTTGTTTCTGTAAATGTTTTCGGTGTTATTACAATAAACTCAGACACGCCTTAGACAAGTCTGAAATTACAATTAAATACAGTCTAATTAACATCTTATTTATCGGGTGCAATGAATAGCGGTATTGAATTCAGGTATTTTATAATGTAAATAGTGCATACATAGCGATAAAAACAAAAGCGGAATGACAATAATACCTCCAATACGAATATAGGTATTACTTTTTTAGCGGTAACAATTTGACAATTTAAATACAGGTATTGAATAAAACCGGTTTTACAATCCCTGATTACGACACACACCTGCTTGGGCCATTCTACTTTTCAATGTACATTTTTGGTGTCCTCCGGTAAAAACTATACCAGATGATCCTAAAATGTTTAAGTTTAACTAACGGATTGAAAACAAAAAAAAAACTAAATTATCGTTGAAAAAAATTGGCAACTCAGTGGCAAATTGCACTTTTTTCATAGAAAAGGCGGGGACATCAACCTCCTACGTCACTTTTCGAGTTTCAAAGAAAACACAAAACTTTACCGTTTTGTTAAGTGAAAATTGTTTAGCGAGAGCGTGGTTAAAAATATGTACAACGAAAAGTAGAAAGACCCGGGCCTCTATTCAGGTGCGTTAAAACGATATCGTGTTTGACACGTTTAAGAATCGTTTATGTCACAGTCGTCATTATTGTAAATGACATAAGAGTTATCAAAACGTTGACAATACGGAAACAGGTCAAAAACGATATCGTTATAACGCAGTTGAATAGAGGCCCAGGGCCGTTGCTGCTGCCAGCTGCGTCGTTTAGCCTCGATTGAGCCGTCGCTTGTGTTCCAGGCGTGTCTCGTCAAGACTCGCGGCTGTCGGTGAAGTCTCTGATCGAGAGCATCGAGAACGCGGCGAAGGCGGCCAAGCAGTCGCCCGCCGCCACGCCGCCCGCCGAGTGGCCCCAGGTATACCACAGCACCATCACCAACTAACATTATAGCGGGTTATAAAGACCCTCATCAAATCATTAGGGGTTCGTTTTTTTTTTGTAGCTAAACAAGACACTTGCAATCTTCGTAGTTATGGAATATTTTTTTTATTGATCTCGAATTTTATGTTACTAGGTATATAAGTGAGGTATGTTAACAATTTATTGTACTAAAAGAAAAAGAAAATCAATACCGTAAAGATAAAAAATAGTGTACACAGGCGTACTTATTATTTTAAGGGATCTCTTCGGAGAAAAGTTTGTGCTTCAAGTAGGC
Organism: Acleris holmiana; assembly: GCA_949316455.1. Classification (NCBI taxonomy): domain Eukaryota; kingdom Metazoa; phylum Arthropoda; class Insecta; order Lepidoptera; family Tortricidae; genus Acleris; species Acleris holmiana. The sequence continues at coordinate 14,866,712 of OX438783.1, forward strand.
AAGTGTATTTATTTAGGAAAAGAGCATATCAAATAAACTAACCAAATAAGTTTAATAAAATAAATCAAAAATAATTAATGTTATAAATTCTAATCGTCCTTAGAGATGCCATGTTATTTGTAACTTAGAGGAAACTCAACCTTATTGCTGTAGAATGAACCAATTAAAGTCTCTGACTGTACTATATCATACTAGTAGCCTTAGAGGATTTGGTAACTCAGTTCAATGCTTCAGTCAGTCGCATCACGTTCCGAGTAAACCTAAATGTATTGTGATATCTCTTGTTTTTGCAATTTATACATGGTTCTATTGCAAAAAGAAATGCCCTATTTTGTATGCACAATGTTTGTTTCGTGCGCCGTAAGGGTTAAGCTGGGTACGAATCTGAGCGGCTCAGCCTGAGGGATGCTCGTTCTGCGCGGCGAGCTGCTCGCGAGCCAAATTGTTGCACATAAAAATGCGCGGGTGAGGCAGCGTGCTTGACGCGAGCCGAAATTTCAAAATGGCGTTGAATACGATATCATATCATAATTCACCGAATTATTTACAAAAAAAAGAAGATATCACCTCGGTGTTGGAACGGCTCAGCAACTTTATCAAATTCGTACGCGCCTCGCCCACAGACCAGTTAGAACTTGTCGTTCTGTCCGCGGCACGATCGGATACACGTCCAAATAACGCGAGGCACGCACACCGAGGCGCCTTTGAGCACGGTCAAAAGACCGACTCTCGGCGGCTCGTTGCGCACCGCTCGCCCGCTGCTCGCGCACAGCGCACAGCGCGTGAGCGCGTATGAATTTGAGCAAAATAGGTGAGCCATGCGTGTCTCAACCCGAAGCTCCTCTAATTCGTACCCACCTTTAGTCAAGTTAACCTCCGAAATCAATGAGGCGACCGTTCGGCGCAGGTCCCGGCGACGCCGCCGCCGGCCGCCGCGCCCGCCAACGGGCTGCCCGCGCCCGCGCCGCCCGCCGCCTACACCAAGCCGCCGCCCGCGCGCGCGCGCGCCTCGCCGGTCTCCGCTGGTGAGACACGCCCACACTTATACACCTTTATGTATTTATATTATTCATAAAAGTTGCCAGGAATGAATTGAAACGATGAATTGAAAATAACTTAAATTAGTACAGAATTTGGGTTTGAAATTCGAACCGGATTGGGATTTGAAAATTGAACCGATTTTGGATTTGAAATTCGAACCGGATTTGGATTTGAATTTCGAACCGGATTTGAATTTGAACTCACTGGATTTGAGTTTGAAATTTCGAATTGTAAATTCGAACAGTTAGAGTTGACATGTATTGTTTGTTACGTTTGGCAGCTCTTGTAAATCGACCTATTTGCACATGTTACCGTCAAATATATCGAAGGAGATAAGATATAACATATTGAGATAGTGGTTCTCACTCATCAAAAACAGTACCGAGACGTGAAACCATCAGCATTAAACGATACAATTTTCGGTTTAACTTTCAAATCAAAATCTAAAGCGGTTAAAACCGATTGACTAATAATTTCCGGTTATGAGTCAATTAAAAAAAGAACTTCAAAATAATATAATAATGTATATTCTGATATCAACAGTCACTTTAAAGACGATTTTCCCATTAAGTGAACAATAAAATATTTTTTAAACGTTTAAATCAATTTTATAAGCGTGCATTAAAATTACGATATATCTGATCACGAATACCCACTGAGTAGGACAGTGAATAGGACTTTATTGAGTTATTAGGCGACTTGCCTGCCTTATAAGTTATAATTGATAAATAACGGACTACTTAAAATATATTTGAATTTCATGCAATTTGCAATGCTTACTCCAAAACAATAGAATAGACTACTCTAACTAATTAAAAATATTATGAAAATCAATTTTTGCTAAAGATACAAAAGGATACAGCTAAAGTTTACCTCTAAAGTTATCTGGAGATGGTTAAATCAGTCATTTTATTGAGACTGCACAGATCATACGCCGTGGGTGGTATGAAATTAACTATCTCTAAGAAGACTGTGAAGCAAAAAAATAACATATAAAATGCGATAACGTTTTTCTCCCCTTAAACGTTGTCCGATTTTTACGATTTATGAATATGTCGTTGATATTCTGAAAAACTAGGTCTGTACGTTTTCCTTTCCAAGAAAATATTTATTTGAAAAAGAAAAAAAAAGAAATGTTGAAACGTACCGACCTAGATTTTTATAATATTTGCAAAATATTCAGAAATCGTGGCAATCCGATTAGATTTAGGGGGTGAGAAGCGTTATCGCCCGGAGCTAAATTTGTTTGGATTATTTTTGACAGCCACGCGATTTTAGCATCGCTTCACAATCCTCTCAATGGTCCTTTATTACTCCTGTGGTTAATTATAGTACTGTACGGTTGTGTTCATTGTCCTGCCTCGGAGGTTTATTGCATACCTACCTAACATAGCATGGATTGTCACAAGTTGCCTAAAAGCTCATTTTTTTTTTTTTCAAATTATTTTGGTACATAATACAGCGCATAACTGCATCATTTATTATGCTTATGAATTTGGAAATCGAGAGAACTTTTGCGTCATCTGTACCACGGTCGATTTTATAAGCAGCTGCGGACTAGTGCTTTGTCACTTTAACGTTACGTTTGAACTGCAGCACTAATCTGTCAAAGGCGTTAAAGCGACAAGGCACCAGCCGACTGTATTACCGATTTATTCTGCTTCTCCAGGTTTTGGTCTGATCCGCTTGATAAGAAAAAATATTTTTGATTCTATTTTGTTTTAAAATTATTTTATCAGACCAACCCACTATTTCACCATCCTGACAATGACAAGTGACAGTTGACATATCAGTGTACATGGCGCAGCTGATATGAGACCCAGTGATGCATCAGCGTGCTAACTTTGCAATGTATACTGAATTTTCACCTGTCACGTGTCATTGTTTAAAACAAATTTAGCATGACGAAAGAAACGCTTGTAGTAAAGGTTTAATATTAAAAAATTTGAAAGAACATACTGTACAAAATTATCTTCAATCTCTTTAACCTCGTGAGACCCACCATAGTACCAACAGTGAGTTTTTTGTTAGTGGGAATTTGAATCTACCACCAAGGAAATAAAGTTCAGTTACCACACATACATACCTTCACGCCGGTCTGCCAGTGTGGTAGGCAGAGACTATGGAGCGCCATATTCGCTTCCCTACATTCATCAACCTCTTCATGCGCGTACGTCGATCTCCTGCTTTTAATTTGGCCCTTACTCAGTACATCGCGAATCTGATCACTGTATGTGCGTCTAGGGCGTCCCCTACCGACATCTCCACTCACTTTCGCTCGCCACGCCTCTTTAGTAACTCTTCTTTCATCCGTCCTTCCTAAATGACCAAATCACCTTAGCATACATCTTCAATCCACATCGTTCCCGTTCAGTTCTGCTCTCAACCATCTTCAATTCTGAAAAAAATAAATATTAACTTTGTACTTATTAAAATATAGTTAAAACTAATTTGCCTTGATTTCGCACACTGGGTCTCACGAGGTTAAAATATTTATTTATAATATTGCTGTCATTATATACAATTAAACAAGAAAAAAAACAGTTTTTCTTACAAAATTATTTGATTAGACCTGTTACATGAAATAATGACTAAAACAAATTAAACATGACAAAAAAATGCTATATTAAAATGCATGGATAAACATAGGCAAATAATTATTTCGAAAAGTCTTTATTTATTTAATTTTAATAACCTGGCCTGCCATTGCATGATGTGTTTTGCTTTTTATTTTCTTGCAGCGCGGCAGCATGAGAGAGGCGCGTAATGCCACCTTGCCTAACTTTCTAACATGTGTGTTCGCATCTTATTTAACCGTTTCTAAGGCTTAATGGCATGTATATATAACGTTAAATTCTATCCTCTTTAAAAGTGGTGCCCAGGAACCAAAATACCCAGTTGTACAAACTTTTATTAAAGTCAATCCGCCTTAACCTCGTGAGGGCTTGGCATACCACAAATAGGAAAGTTTTTTGGAAGTGGGAATTTAAATCTAACCAGTAAGGAAATAAAGTTCAACTACATAAGCATATAAATGCCATTTATAATTTTGAAACAAATAAAAATGAACTTTACACTCATTAAATATAGTTTAAACTAATTTGCCTTGATTTTGTACCTCCTATAGCACACCGTGTCTCACGAGATTAAGGAAAAATAGATATTGACGTAAGGTGTTCTCATGAGACAATAGTGCTAATGTACTTTTTTGTCTTTTAAATAAGTAATAAAATGAAAATACGTAATTAATAAAAGTTTTAAGAATACATGGTGTTAAATTTTTCTTAAACCCTTGAACACAGATACAATTGCATGTGTTGATTTCAAGTGCATTTTTCTTTTGGTTTTGGGAGAGGTATTTTGCTATTATGGGGGGTTACAGATTCAGTGTTTTCTGATCGAGCGCTGTCATCGCGAACCCAAATGTAGCTGAAGCGATAGCAGTGTTTGATTTTTGCTATTTCTTTGATACTCGATCAATTGCCGACTTGCTTGCGCCTTTTTTTAAAGTTGAAAGTAAATAGTTGTAGTATGTAATACGTATATTAATTGTTTAATAGAATAAGAAAGAAAAAGCAAGCTCGGCATTTAATCAGTGTCTCTCGTCGACAACGCGCGGGTAGTAAAAAAACTAGTGCTAAATGATTGTTTGTTTAAAAAGCGACCTTATTTTTTTGGCATTACTATCTGACTTCCTAAAATCTGGAGCTCAACTCTTGTTTGAAATTAAATAATTTAGTCAGTAGACACGGCTTGCAACATTACATTACTAAACCCTGCTCCATTAGCCTTCCTAAATTCGAGCGAGAAGTCAAACAACACGGTTCAATACATCGAATTTCCCGTAACTATCATTCAAGACGAAATCGATTAAATCATGGATCAACGCAAATTCATTTCAAACGATTTTTTTTTACTTTCTGAAATTGTATCTAGTTTCATCTCTATTCGTTTGTACACCTTATTATACACACTGTAGATTCCTCTAAAACCAATGCCAAAAAAATGCAGTCGATTTAAGAAGCGCGTGTAAGCTTGGAGGTTAGTCCCCCGCGTTGTCGTTCCGCTTTGACCGTGTGTGCGGGCAGAGGGCGCGGGCGCCAACATCCCCGACGAGCAGCGCGCGCTCTCGCTGCAGCAGAAGGCCATGGAGTCCTTCGTGCGCCGGAACAGCTACGGGGACATCTGTGAGTACCACATTCATATCTAATTACATTATACATATTTACAGTACCGGCAAATAATATATCATCGGTTACCTACAAATGTGACTCACTTAAATTGACAACCAATCAAGAACTAGTCGACTACGCGTTTTTTTACTTCACGCGTTTATACTAAATTAACGAGATTTGTATGAACACGTTAGCCAAGCATATCAAAAAAGAAACGCTGTTTTAAAAATATTTTTTTTTCTAAATTTGTATTTGACTAAGCTACGAATCTTACTGCATAAATTATAAGTTTGAAATTTAAAAAAAAATATTTGAAAATGAGCATCGTTTTTCGTATATTTTTTGATTAATTGTATTTCAAATCATCAAAAGGTATTTAAAAATATAAAACATGCATGAAGCCTTATACATATAAAGGGTTAAAACTACGATATCCCCTACCCTGATACCCTGTGTAGTTTCCGGGTTAGAATAGTGCCACTCCATGTCTCCCCGTAGCTGTTGTAAGAGGCGACTAAGGGAATGAGGGCTTCTAGTACTGTTAGGCGATGGGCTTGCAACCGGTCACTAATACACTGGTAAACAACTTAGCCTACTTGTGAAAAATGTGGTTACAGAATTATCAACAAGTCTTGTTAGAGGTGTTGGTATTTCTGTAGCTCTGCCTACCCCGCTCTAATGAAGGCGTGCTGTTATGTATGTATGTATGTAACTACGATATGTACAAACATTTGTTATATCAATTATACCATTTTGAACCTTATTTAATCAGATAACGAATTGAATAATAGCAATACTAGTCATCTATTTCTTGATTGGTTGTCAATTTTGGTGAGTCACATTTGTAAGTAATTCTGCCCTGCTAAGCCAAATAGCAGTATGTCAAATAAGTCTCCTGTAGCAATCAAAACCTTATTACTAACAAGAGAAGATGGAATCTACTTTGGCAATTGAATCTGACATACTGTGTTTTAGCTTAGGAGGGCAGAATTGTATTAGATGTAAGTACAATGATGATATTTATTTGGTACTGTATAATTATGTATGTAGAAATAAGCGATAATCATTGAAAAACAAGAAAAATAGGAGGAAGTACAAAAAGCGAAGCAAATTCAATCTTCTCCTGTTAATAATAAAGTTATAATATTTGCTACAGGAGTATTGTTTGAGATACCACCATTTTTCTTCGCATGACAGTATTACTTGTGGAAAAACTAACTTCGCACAAAGTACCAGATATGAACTCACTCATACACTGTTCAATCATTTATTCATTAAATGTAGAATTGTTAACTATTAACTTTTCATTGCAAATCTCTATTTAACATGTTCAGCCACTCAAAAGTTATACAAAAGAGATCGCTCTTTGGCGATAAGACCGCCTGTTGTTTACCCTTACTTTTAATCTTCATTGATATTTTGTGTTATGTCTATAATGTATCGATCAAATTATGTATATCGGAAGTCGATAAACGAGAAGTCCCTATGACACATAAAAATTGCTACGAAAATTCCGGGCTCTGCTTATTATGACCCTTAAACGTCCAGTATATAGTGACCCGTACTGCGCAGGTGAACGGAAAGACCCGCTGAACGCGCTGCAGGTCAAGAACGGAGGCTCCAAGCGGAACGCGCTGCTCAAGTGGTGCCAGCAGAAGACCCAGGGATACAACAACATCGATATTACCAACTTCAGGTAAAGCTTGCGAAAATTACACATTGAGTTAAATATTCCTAAACGATCGCCCAAAACTAAAAATTGATGATAACATGTACTAAGGGTACCAATACGTATACACAACACAAAGTGGCAAAAAAATTACACAGGCTTTATTAATATGGCAATAAAGTTCGTGTTTACATATTAGGCCACTTCATGTGCACATTTAAAAATGTAAAATAACATTTTTATTTTAAAAACTTGTAAAATAAAAAAAACATCTCCATTGAAATAGAGTTATATATTAAATTTGATATAAAATAGGTTTCATCCACATTAAACAGATGGTGCAGATCGTTTCTAGTTCGGATGTTAGATTATTGGTTTTAACAAGTTGTCACTAGATGTCGCTAGGTCGCCATACCTTCCTGCATGGTATGATTTTGTTGTTTAGCTCGTCGTGGAACGACGGTATGGCGTTGTGCGCGCTGCTGCACTCGTACCTGGGCGAGGCGCGCGTGCCGTACGCGGCGCTGTCCCCGCTCGACCAGCGGACCAACTTCAGCGTCGCCTGCGCAGCCGCCGAGGCCGTCGGCATCCCCACCACACTGGTCGGTACACCACGCCACACCACCACCACCACGCCACACCATACCTCATCACATCACACCACATCATACCACCACCACACCACACCACGTCACACCACATCACATCACATCTCATCACATCACACCCCATCACACCACCACTAGACCACATCACATCACACTGGTCTGGACTAAACCCCATTTGTTTAGGTACTGAACTAAATGTAAAAACCGGGCAAGCGCATGTCGGACCATGCTCAGTGTAGGGTTCCGAAGCTTTTAAGTCCAACAAACGCAAAAAAAGTGTGGACTAGGTTATTTCGTGCTGTCTTAGATGATTTTTTGTAGGTATAAACACTTAAACCGCCTGTATGTCAAGAACCAACCGAGTCTACTTAGTCGTCTTCCTTTTAAATTCACTGTAATATGTGCTTTGTTTTTAGATAATTTTCAAAAAAAAATGTACTTGTAGTTTTGGCTGTATAGGGGGACGCCTAACGCTAGCAAAAATTACACTTTTCTAGTTGTATGGCGAAACTACAAGGGTTCCTTGTTAACTACGGAACCCTCACAAAAAAACACTGAGTTATTTAGTCTATAATCCATATGTCACCGGCGTTGGGACCATAGACTAAAGACCTGGGCGTTGCCAGCGTAAATTCGAATAGTAATCCTCTCTGTCCCCAGTACCCACGTTTGATGGTATCTACGGTGTTCAAGGACTTTTAAGTAGATAGAGAAACACGCTTAAACAAATGAAAGTCTGCAAGTGACAGGCGACACTTTTTTTGTACCTTTTTAATTTTGTACCCCTTTCCTTCCAGAACATCCAGGACATGATTCAGCAGGAGCGTCCCGACTGGCAGCAGGTCATGGCCTACGTGACCAGTATTTACAAGCACTTCGAAACGTAATAAAACGTACACTTTTACTGAGGGCGTAGAGCTCTTTGGTAGCTGGTAACCCTTATATGAGTGAATAGCTTTGGAATGAGGAGTGAAGTTATTATAATGTTTGCTGCCTTAAGAATTTATAAATTGGAATCTCGAGTTTTTTATAAAAATAAGATGACCTTTATAGTGTCACGTCATGTTTAATGATAAAAAAGATTACGTTTAGTTCCTAATTTTACATGAGACCAATAAAAATAAACATTTGAATCTGAATGAAATAATTTGAAAATGGCGCCTTACGTTTTTTAAGCTAAAACTTCTCTTAACAATTCCAAAGTGGATAGTAAAAATTGGATTATGTTGCCAATTACACCCATTTTTGCTGAGGTATGTCGTTTTGAAAAGTTTTTAACAAATAGGTTGTACGTTTTGACATTCCTATGCAATTGAAGACTACGCGTGTGATAGATTATAGTTATGCAGCATTTGCCGAGTGAGACTTGAAATTGCCGTGTACTTGTATTGAAATTAGGATTTATTATGACAAATGCCATCACTGGTTAGATAATCATGTTTCATGATCCGGTGTCCTTTTCAAGTAGGAACAATAGGTACTCGTACCTATTGGGTATACCAGCTCCACTCTTTGTTTCTTAACTACGGGTAAGCCCATCAAATATAACAAGCGATACAAAAATATATACAAGGTGCCTCAGACCATGGGGCTTTAAATGTAGGGACCGATTCTACTCCTCAAATGGAACTCCTTTTGTTCTACGACTTTAAAAACTGAGGTATATTTTTTTCATTATTCATACAAAATAAATTAATTTACTGATGTTACTAGTAAAGTTTGAAAGTTTGATCACGTGTAACTTACTTACTGTAAATTAAGTTATTTTCTAAGTCGTAGAACAAAAGATGTAGCATTTGAGGAGTAGAATCGATACCTACATTTAAAGCCCCATGGTCTGAGGCACCTTGTATTTATCAAAGTCAATGACTGAGATGACAGCATCCATACAAAATGTAGCTCCGGGCGATAACGTTTCTCACCCCCTAAATCTTATCCGATTTCCACGATTTTTGAATATGTTGTAGATATTATGAAAAATTAGGTCTGTACGTTTCCGGTTTTTTTCGTTTTTTTTTTCTCTTTCTAATAAACATTTTCTTGGAAAGGAAAACGTACAGACCTAGTTTTTCATAATATCTACAACATATTCAAAAATCGTAAAAGTCGGATAACGTTTAACGGGACAAAAACGTTATCGCATTTTGTATGGATTTTTTTGCGTCACAGTCTTCTTAAATGCTTCGTTATGCGAGTCTTAATTAGGGTGAACGCGGCATTGAATGTCCAGTGCATGTATTATACGAGTATTTTATAGTGTTCAGAAAATTATTTAGACGTTAGACTTTCATTAATTCTTTCTAACCTATCTTTTGAATACTTTACAGAAGTAATATGTTTATTCTAGCGGTGGCATTTGTTTTAATGAACAATAAATTGGCCTTGTGATTATTTAGGGATGCACCAGGAATTGGTGAAACTTCCGTCTGTCCATTCAAGACTGAATCGGTAGGGTTAGGTAGGAAACAACTTGAATTTTGTGGGTTCGTGGTTTGGTTTATTGGTAAACGTCTGTTATTCATTTATATTACTACTGTTTATAGTAGAAATAGTACATTATGGTTACAACTACGGATGCCCAGCGGTTTTATTGGTCTTTTGTGACTGAATTTATTAAAACGAGCTAAGGTGAGTTCAAACTTTGATTTTCAAAGTCTTAGGTGAGTTCGGAAATTGATAGTCACTTATCGATGCTTGCTCGAACTAGTGATCGCTCCCAGTGTTGTTTGTAACAATTAGACCCGGTTATCGGAGGTGCAATTAGGTAGCTGCACGTTCTTAGGCATGTGTAAAAATAATTTTGTAATATTGGTGTGGTTGCCGGGTTAGAATGGTGCCACTCCAAGTCTTCCCGTGGATGTCGTAAGAGGCGACTAAGGGAATAAGGGCATGTAGCACTGTTAGGCGATGGGCTTGCGACCCGTCACTAATACACTGCTAAACAACTAATAGCCTACTTGTGCAAAATGTGGTTACAGAATTATTAACAGGTCTTTTTAGAGTTGTTGGTATTTCTGTAGCTCTGCCTACCCCACTCTGGGAATGAAGGCGTGCTGTTATGTATGTATGATATGTCGATACTTTTTCTCTACCATAAAGATTGTCTTAGACAAAAAATTTTGTTTATTTTGTTGGTCATGCACTTGCAAAATAGTAAAATTGAAACTTTGAACAATTGTGAAATAGCAGCCATAGTGTTTTTGTTCCGCTGATAGCGGATTCTGCTTTTGATGACATTAATTATTATGGAATAAAAAATAAACTGTGACATTTCGTCTAGAAAAAATAATATAAAACGAATGGTAAAGAAAAAGAGTATCGATAACGACATCCTACTAATATTATAAACGCGAAAGTTTGTGAGTAGGGATGTTTCTCTTTCACGCAAAAACTACTGGACGGATTTTGGTGAAATTTGGAATGAAAACAGCTTATACCTTGGGTTAACACATAGGCTACCGTTCATATCGCTATTCCCTCGGGAACTGATTTATACGCGTACGAAGTCGCGGGCGGAAGCTAGTCATAAATATTTTTACCATGCCTAAGAACGTCCAGCTGCCAAATTGGACCTTCGATAACGGGGTCTAGTAGTAAATCCTTTTACTAATAAACCGAGTTACTCAACCAATGTCGTAAGGATTAAGGATTGATGGCCTTCCTCTTAACATATTGCATTTAGTATATTTTTCCACTATTTAAGATTTTTGTGCGTAGCTAAGTGTTCAAAGTAATATCTGGATCGAGGGCCATATTCTTAGGTGCTACCTGCCAAATTCTAGCCCGAGAAAGGGACAGCGCTGTAGCTGTTACATATCTCTGTCCCTCTCACTGGCTGGAGCTTGGCAGGTTTTGTCACCTTTTTTGGCCTTTGACCATGTTTACCTTTGTAATAACTTCATTATTTAAGTATCTTTATGATAGTTTTATGTATAGAAACGATTATTAAATAGTGACCTATCGTCATAAAGCATATTATTATCCAATAAAGTTGCTGATATTTTGTTTTTTCAACAGTGTAATTAACTTTTAAATAAAAGACTAGATGTCAAATTTGAGCGGGCGTCGAAATTGATTATAATAAAAAATAAGTTCCTATTCACCTGATGAATTAGCAAAAATAACGGCAACTTGTTACCAAACTTATATATTCACCTATAATATGATAATAAATAAACAATAAAACTTAAAAAAGTCAAATTTGTATAGTGATCTTCGATATTGATCTATATTTACTTACCTACTTTAATATAACCTATATATTTTGTATTATACCTACGCATTGTATGTACCTAGATATTTTTATATAGAGCGTCTGTTTACTATCCAATATTCTTGTACTCTTACTACTAGATATATATACATAGGTTTTTCGTGCTTTATGTGTAAGTGTACCTATTGGAAAGGTTATGTCCACAAAACGTTGTACTGCAACTAAATTTAAAATTATTTTTATGATTAATTTTTATTAGCGAATAAAAATATTGCGCTGTGACTTTTTCAGGTTGTTTTATGCCTCGTATAATATTTACGTTTTGTTTTAAAACATCCTCTAAGAAACATCGTCAACTCTCAAAGCTAAGGTTGACGTTTGATTGCGGTTGAAATTATTGTAACCAATCAAATGAATTAATTTGAATTGAATGTTAAAATAACCTGCTGTGGTTGGTTGGATGTTGGCACCTGTTTTATTTCATAATTTATATGCGAATTACGCATGTGATTGGAGAATGTATGAATATGTTGGCGTTTGCCTTTTGACTTGCATGATTTATTGCGAGGAATATGTAATGGAATTGAGAATGAAATAGTTATTATGATTTAATCCTTCGGATTTTAGTAGCACATACATAAATAAGTATCGCTATCTGTGACGGGTTTGATACAAATGTAATTATAGCGGATTTTTATTATTCTAGATGTCTTATCCTTGAGATTTGTAACGGCAAAGTGTGGTAATGTAAGAACTCGGCAGAAGTACAATTGTACTTTGTCGCAGCTATTTTTATACTAAATTCCAACTTGTCTTTACTATATATTAATGCGACAAGGTACTGATATGTACGGTTACTGCCCAGTTCGACTGTACTTCCATTATGTTGTGTATGTGTATGACTTCGTAAAGCCCTGTGTTACCTGCGTTTGTTGAATGTATTCAGAACAATTAATTATCTATTTTGAGACGTGTACTTGTGTAAATATAGCTTAATAAAAGTTCCTTATTTATAATTATTGTTCTTTTATTTAATATTGTTAACGCTGCGATCGCTACGTTTACGGTCAAATGGCCTTAATTTTTGAATAAACTAGAGTCAAAGTTGTAATGTAAAGTTTCTCATTAATTAAAACACTCGCATATCACGCGATACATTTACTCAACCAATCACAGACCCTCACATACATATGTCATACACTCGTCATACATTACACGCACTCACTTCGACACTTGCTTTCAATACGCTAACCTAGTAATCCAATTTTGTACAATTTTTATTGTAATAAACCAAATTCTCAGATATTGAAGTTTTATCTCCTCTAGTTCCAGCAAGGAACAAATATTTAAAACAATAAAACAAACCCTAAAAGTGTAGTTGCTGGGTTAGATTAGTTCCACTCCATGTCTTCCCGTAGATGTCTTAAGAGGCGACTAAGGGAATAAGGGCTTGTAGATCTGCTGCCATCCGCAAAACCGAGTGGCGAGTCAAGCAATAAACGTCACTATTACTATTGCACTATTGTTGCACGGCCGCTTCATAAGGCAGCGCAGGTGCGAAAGAGAGAGCATGATTACGATGATTGATGACCCGACTCGCCACTTGGTTTTACGGATAGTATAGGCCATGGGCTTGCAACCTGTCACTAATACACTAGTAAACTTCTTAGCCTGTTCGTGCGAAATATGATTACAGAATTACCAAGAAGTATTTTTAGAGTTGCTCTTATTTCTGTAGCTCTGCCTACCCCTGGAAATGAAAGCGTGATGTGATGGATGGAAATCTTAACCCTTATTCATAGATTGGGAAATTAATTCATAGTGGTCGTAATTCTTTTTAGAGTTGTTGGTATTTCTGTAGCTCTGCCCCACTCTGGAAATGAAGTCGTGATGTTATGTATGTAGGTAAGGTGTTCAGTTTTTACTTATCTTGTCCCGTTTGATTAAGGATTAAAATCAATGAAAACGTTGTTGGCTTAATTATAATTAGGCCGCATTTACACTTGCAACACCAGCGGTTCTACTTCTTCAAAATTCTTGCCCATCTTCCTTTTTAATCATATACTGGGTGTTGCCTGTAATAGGAGGAATAAATTGAGGGATCGTTTCTACTGTATAAACGTAGCAACATTTGTTCTACAACGTATGTAATTTATTATTTGGGTTTTTTTCGAACAAACTAAATAGCATTTTCAATGTACTCCATCCAATAGTCTAGTTGACATCTACTGTCAGCCTAAAAACTTTGTAGTTTTCGCAATACATTGCTGGCTTGGAAAATCTAAATTCATTCATATTTAGTAAACAACAAGTTCTTTTTAGAAGTTGTAGAATAAATGTTGTTGGGCGTTTTTCAAAAAAAATGTACATCGTTAAGGACAAAAGTTACGAAAATTTTACTTTTTCCATTTCGTCACGAAAATTAGCCATACATTTACATACGTTAATTTTCGTGACGAAATGGAAAAGTTAAATTTTCTTAACATTTGTCTTTAACGATGTACACTTTTTTTGGAAAACGCCCTGTAGGTACTACGTTTGTGGTGTGGAAACGATCCCTAAATTAATTGCTCCTATTACAGGCAACACCCGGTATGGTTGACTTTATTGTAGCGTTAGTAGCTCTTACTAAATGACTATAAGCTAACAAAAGGTAAAAGCCAATAAACGATGTCAGTTTTGTGACGAAAATTAGTCATATAAATGTATGGTTAATTTTGGTCACAAAACTGACATCGTTAATTTTGCATTAAAAAAAATCGTGAATTCAAACCTTATTTGATTTTGAACCAGCATAAAAACTTATCAATTAAAAAAAACAAATAGTGAACATTGTGTTTTGTCAACTATATTGGACACTATCAAACCAAACCAAATCAGCGTCGTACTCCCAATAGGTGGTACGACACATAGCTGAGTGGATACCTTTTTTGCAGCACTGTCATTGAACTGTTATTTCTTCTCGTTAGATTTAAGAATTTAATTATATTGTACGCAATGTAAAGATACCTATGTAAAAAATTCTATCAAATTAAGCATTAGAAGTGTATTTTTGAAAATGCCCAAAAATCAATTACGATAACGATATAGAAGAAACTAAACTTAAAGGTGAAATAGAAACCCTTTCGGGTTCCAATAAAACCATCAATTTAATAACTTAAAATTTGCATATTTAAATAAATTGGCCAATTTATCCGTCATAATCCTATGTACAAACAATATTAAATATACCTTAGGTCTACTAAGGTATGCGTAGTCTCAGATTACCCAGGCTGGGTTCCATGGTGGAAGGTGGGCGTTTTCCAAAAAAAGTACCTATAGTTAAGGACAAAAATTAACAACGGTAATTTTTCCATTACGTCACGAAAATTAGTCATATATTTAATAAATAAATAAGCATAGCAGATTCAAACCTCACCTGTTAGTAATATGGTTGAACTTGCTACAGGAGTTTTGTCTGGAAGCCACTATTTCTCTTAAAGCAGTATAGTTAATTTTCGTGTCGTAATGGAAAACTTACCGTTGTTCATTTTAGTCCTTAGCAATAGGTATTTTTTTTGAAAACGTTTGGTCAGTGGTCTAGAACTCCAGAAGCCCGGGCATGTATTTGTCGATCAGCCCCTGGTAGTAGGGCCACAGAGCGTCGATGTCGGGCACTGCACCGCTCTTAGTATAGAGGTCGTATTTGCTGTAACAAATGCAGTTTAGTTAGATTCTGGATTCTCTAGAGAGAATGGTCGTCTTACCATTTTAAACTAATTGATAATCCTTACTTAAACTCGAGCACGTGTTTCTTGATCTCCTCGTCGCTCTCCTTCAGGAGGTGCTTGTAGTCACCGCCCGCGTGCCAAGGGTAGAAGGAGTGGTACCTGAGGAGACAACATGAATATTTAGATAGTGGTGGTAGGACCCTGTGCAGGGGCCACTGATCGCTACCACCATATAAAGTCTGTGTCAATTGCACTTGCAAAATGTAAACAAATTAATACTGTTTGACACATAATCTCAAATATCCACAAAGCGTGTTTTTACTAAAAGTAATGTACGAGTATAATGAATAGTTATTTCATCTTAAACTTTACATGAGAATAATGATTTAGTGTATAAATCATTCCAAAGACCTCACTTGATCTTTAAAAGTAGGTACGTGATTATCGAGTAATGATGGTGAATTGGTTCTTTTGTTTTTGTTTTCTTTCTTTTGCAAGTTCAATTGACACAGACTTTACATAAAAAAATAACACGGGACAATGTCATAAAAAATGTCCTAGTCCTAAACTAAGCTCTAGGCTTGTACAATTTGTACTAGTCAACGATAAACTTACTTAGATATATAGAGGAATATAGCTATACGTAAATACATATAAAACATCCAAGATTCAGGAAGAAATACTCGCGATCATCATTCATTACAGAAATATCTGCCCTTACCGGGATTTGAACCCGGGACCGCCAGCTTCGCAGGCAGGGTCACTACCACTTAAGCCAACGTGTCGTCAACATCCTTTAACATAAGGCCGAGCAGTGGTTGTGTTCCGGGGTGGGGTTAAGACAACCGGTCTTACGGTACATCCCATGCAGTTGGACATATAAGAGCTATCTAGATTGGAACATCTACATATTTAGAATGAAACTAGCGACCCGCCAACGGCTTCGCCCGCTGCAATTATTTTTTTTCAGATGACTTAGGGGTATGAAAAATAGATGTTGTCCGATTCTCCACCCTAGCCGATATGTACGCAAAGATTCACGAAAATCGGTCGAGCCGTTTCAGAGGAGTTCAATAACGTACACCGTGACACGAGAATTTTATATATTAGATTAGATTACGGTGACGACGCAGTAAGGCCTAGTTGGTAGCGGTCCCGGGTGCAAATCCCGGTTAGGGTAAATAATGTCGTAGCTCTGTTCATAAAGCTAAGTAAGTTCATACTTACTTAGCAACTTTTGAAAAAGTTCGTGTTGAAGACCTTGAAGTAAAACGCCTTTATTAAAAGAACCGATCAAAGCCCTACATGTATTCATCAGGTCAGTTGTATTGTACTAAAGCAGCCGTACCTTTAAAAACAAATTTAGGGCAGTACCCGTGGTCCCACTACTTCAACCCACTGCTTTATTCGCTTTCGTCAAGAATCAGTTTTATTTCGCAAAAATAGGTTAGGTTCGTTAGGTATCTTCAAATGCCCGAAGGGCAAACCGCCCTGAAATAGGAGCCCTGCGACGAGGCAGGACTCCGTCGAAATGAACAGTGGGACAAAGTAGTGGGACCACTGTTCGCGACCCACAAATTTGAACTGTTACTACGAAACTGCTACACGGGAGTGAACACGAGGAGAAAACAGTAGTAGAGATTGACGAATAAAGTGTATTATGTGAATAGTCTCTCTCAAATCTGGAAGTCTTTAAGAGGATTGTGAAGCGATGCTAAAATCGCGTAGCTGTCAAAAATAATCCATACAAATCTAGCTCCGGGCGATAACTTTGCTAAATCTAATCAGATTTCAACGATTTTTGAACATGTTGTAGATATTATGAAAATCTAGGTCTGTACGTTTTTGCTTTTGTTTTTTTCGTATTTTTTCCTTTCCAATAAAACAATATTGGAAAGGAAACTTAACAACAATGGTACGTCTACCCACGAAGAAATAATGACTAACGTTGCTTCCTAGCCTTACTTGTAACCTTAATTTTGACGTGTAAACAATTTGACATGATCAATGATGTTTTGGGTAGCTGAGCCTGCCGAAGCGGAATTACCTGATCATGTAGAGTCCCTCCTTGGGAAACTTGCACTTATTGTGTATCAGGAACCGGTAGAGGTACTCGTCGTGCCCCCATGAAATCATCAGCTGCTCCAGACCGCACTTGGGGGAGTACATGCCAGTCTCCGTGCTGCAATAACGTACGTACAAAGGTTATACTTACTCAATTCATTCAGAGTAAGCAGAGCTACAGAAATAACAACAACTTAAAAATACTAGATTACAATTCTGTAATCACATTTTGCACAATCAGGCCAAAAAGTTTACTAGTGACAGGTTGCAAGCCCATCGCCTAACAGTAATACACGTCCTTATTCCCTTAGTCGCCTCTTACGACATCCACGGGAAGACATGGAGTGGCACTATTCTAACCCGGCAACTACACGGGGTCCGTTGAAAATACTTTGATAAAATAATAGGTAACCCATGAAAAAGGGTCCATTTGATTGAGTAATTAATGCCATGCCACCATTGCATTTATATTGCGGGAGTCTGCCAGTTCACGTTCGGACACGAAGTTACGTACTTGTACTTGGGGTTGTAAGAGTCCGGGTTGTCCTTGAAACTGTCATCGCCGTAGACAATGGCGGAGCCCCACTTGCAGCCCACCGCGAACGTGTCGCCCACCACGCACCACTGAGGCTCGCCGTAGAACGCCATCACCTGTGGAGACACCGACAGGTTTATGTCCGGTCTTATCCCCACACCGGAACACAACAATGCGAGACTGCTAGCAGAAGTTAAAGGATACGATGGTGGTAAAGATTCCGACGGACCCTGAACAAGGTCACACCACCTAGAGTCAAACATACCTTCCCCATGTCGTGGATCAACCCAATCAGATGCATCCAGTCCTTGTCTGGGTGCTCCTCGCGGATCCGCTCGGCGGTCTGGAAGGCGTGCACGATGTTGGGCAGGTCGGAGTCAGGATCCGACTCGTCCACCAGGTCGTTCAGCTTGATCAGAGCGTCCTTCACCGTCGCCTTGAAGTGGTTGAACTTCAGCCACTTGTCCATTTTTGCTGTGGGAGTACAGTTAATAATATTAAATGTTTGAGAATAAAACGCACATGAAGACCTAGAAAGATGCACGTTAAGCTAGCGTTTTTTTTCGTTATGGAGAATGCATACGAGCACTCAGGCCACCTGATGGTGAGTGGAATCTGAGACCCATAGACATTTGAATTCTCAAAACTCAATGCGTTGCCAACCCTGAGGACGGTGGTATTATCACACTGGAACACAGCAATGCGAATGCTGCTTGGCGGTAAGTTAATGGATACGATTGTGGTAGCGATCCGGACGGACCCTGCACAGGGTCCTACCAACACTGATTTTCGAAAATCGACAACATGTTTAAGCTAGGTTGACGTAAGCTGATGTGAGATAGAGTCGACAGATGTCAACTCCATACATTTCGAGTCGATAGTAAACAGAAAGAGGCCGGTAACGCATCTGCAATACCACACCACTCTAGTTGTTGGCTGCTCTGAGGCGATCGCTAACTAGCGTTTCTAATCGTTTGATTTTTAAACCAATTGCGTCACTGGTAGATCACGTGACTTTCAATTTCACGAAAATTATCAACTTTTGTTTAGAGTTGTTGGTATTTCTGTAGCTCTGCCTACCCCACTCTGGGAATGAAGGCGTGATGTTATGAATGCATGTACCTTTAACAAAGTCAACAGTCATGCTGGTATGCATCTCGTAGTAGGTCCTGCGCACGCGCTCCCTGATCGGGTCGCTGTCGTCGATGGTGTAGTCGCGGAAGGCCTCGAGGGGCTTCCCGTCGTACACCGCCTCCGGCCGAAGCAGGAGCGACGGGTCGATCATCCCGATGGGGCCTTCCTGCGATCGAAACACCACAATAGTAAGGGTACGTCACTGCCGAGGCCGGAAAACGAGCAGTTGCTTTACAGTCAAGGTCATAAATATGTATACACTTTAGTACCTTGTCACTTTAATCGCTGAAACAATTTCATATGGCAGTTTAAACATAACGTTAAATAGACAAGGTACTAAAGTGTATACATATTTAAGACCTTGACTGTACGAGTCTAGAATAATATCCACCAAACGGCTCGTATCGCGTCGAAAAAGTTACGAACGGAGACGGTGAAAGCCGATCACTATTAAAATTCATGCAGATTCATTACGGAGCCGACGGCACGTCGCAGCATATTTTCGGCTACGTTCTCGTGTCGCGGACTCGCGGAAGACGCTCGTGGTCAAACTGTCGTGCGGGGCTTGGAAATTTAGACTTTAAACACTGTGTACATGATCTGACATCGTTCAAAGATGTGATGCGAGCTGATTGGTGAAAATCATCCTTATTTTCTTTCTCAACACCATTAATTATGAAAAATGTAATACACTCGATCAAAAATACAGCTAGGATCACAGGTTCGTCTGTTTGTGAACTAGGCTCTAAGACCTGTATCTCAGACAGCAGCGCAAGAAACTCACACTGGTTAACGCATTCACTGCCACCGACTCATATATATATGCATTCACTGTCATACAAGTTTGCTCCTAGGCCACGCCCCCTGGCAGTGAATGCGTTAAATAATCATACATTTTAGTGTTGACAAAACTTATTTACGAATATTTCTTCACTAAAAGAGACAATATATAAACTTACACAAGATACATTAAGTGAGTGAGTATACACCTTCTTTTGTGATAAAACTGATAAATGTGTGTGGCTAAGTTTTTTTTTTTGCAAAAATGATTTTTTTTTTTTATTTAATTTAAAATTCAATGTCAATTATGCATTATTTTGTCGTACTTACCTTTTGCGGCATGTTGAGTCTGCTTGGACAGAACAACAATGAGCTAAGGCGGCGCGCGCGCTGATCTTAAATGAGCCTGATAACAGCTGATGATAGCCGGGAGGCGAAGGGCGAAGGTTATCGGAGCATACGTAACACACGAGAAGTCGCGAAATCATCAATTTTGTTTATTAAATAATTATAAATTTTATTGGACTGATTACGGACATGCTGTGAGTATAATTATGCGCAATAAAATTATAATAAATAGTAATCAATTTATTTATTAAAAGAAACGGGGTAAATAACAAACACTTTTTAACTGGGCTGGAATTCTACAAGGTAATAACGATATCGTTTTTGACCTGTTTCCGTATTGTCAACGTTTTGATAACTCTTATGTCATTTACAATAATGGCGACTGTGACATAAACGATTCTTAAACGTGTCAAACACGATATCGTTTTAACGCACCTGAATAGAGGCCCTGGTCACACACCAGGTAATCCCATTCTCGTAAAGTACAGTAAAACAAATTTTAAAACGAACATTACATTTAAATGGGAATTGGGTTGTTTTATGATCATCAGCACCACGCTTCGTAAAATTCTTTTAACACTAACTAAACAAAAATATAGCTCAGCACTCATCTTGAAGAGCACTGGCCTTACCTAATAACTCTAATAAGGTTTAAATTCTCTGTTAAAATATCTAAAACAGTAAAGTCCAAATTATGTACAGTACTTACCTATTTATTGGTGACTCATCACTCATCACTTCGTCGAATTTCACTTCATCAAATATGTCATTTTATCGAATTTCATTTCATCGAACGCTATTCTTTGCTGAAACCATAATATTTTCAGGGTAACTCTAACCTTAATTACGTAGGTTAGGTTAGATGTTTAATATACCTGAAAACATTATGGTTTCAGCAGAAAATAGCGTTCGACCAAATGAAATTCAATGAAATGATGCATTTGATGAAAGGTGTTTCGTTCACTCCCTATTTACCGCATGTTATATTTCGCTTTTAATCACAAGCTATAAGCACGTATAGCTTAAGTTAATCATCCGTTCTATGTACTAATGTTATTATTATTATTCAATTTGTAAACAAATTTGGAATAACATAGACTTATCCTAATTATAATTAACCCCAACCCTACATCGTGGTTGTTACATTTGTTGTTATATTTGGGGGATGCGGCAGTTTGGTAGTGAAGCTAACAACTATCTTCCATCACCAAAGTAATTGTACCTAATTTTTTTTTTTTTTTTTATGTTAAGGAGAAGGCACACGAGCACTCAGGCCACCTGATGGTAAGTGGAATCTGAGACCCATAGACATTTGAATTCTCAAGACTATTCCAAGACCTCAAATGCGTTGCCAACCCTGAGGACTAAGATGGAATGCCTCTATGCTAGCAATTTCACCGGTTGTCTTATCCCTACACCGGAACACAACAATGCGAACACTGTTGCTTGGCGGGTGGTTAATGGATAAGATGGTGGTATCGATCCGGACGGACCCTGCATAGGGTCCTACCACCACTAAAACAATGAACAATTTACAAATTATTAAATAACTACTTTCTGCCCGCTACTTTGTCCGCGTGGAATTAGTGTGGTCATGTTGCGGGGATTTCGATTATAGTTATTACCTCAGAACTTTTTTAACCGACTTCAAAAAAAAGGAGGAGGTTATACGTTCCATTGTTTTTTTTTTTTTATTTATGTTCACCGATTACTCCGTCAATTGTGAACCGATTTTGAAAGTTTTTTTGGTTTGATAGAGTATACTTCCACTGTCACCAAATCTGAATCTGATGAAGGTCTGTCGGTCTGGTCGGCGAACACAAAAAGCCAACTTCTGTTGGACTAACCTATTAGGTAGGTGCCTATAATTTTAAAAGAAGTTATTTCTTGCGTTTTTGAACGCGGTTTTTTGTTTTTTTAATATTTTCCGGGATGTAAAGTTGCCTATGTGTTGATTCAGGGTATAAGCTATCTTATTTCTAAATATTATCCAAATCCGTCCAGCCAAAGCAGCGCGAAAGAGTAAAAAACAAACACACACACACACACACAAACTTTCGCATTTACAATATTAGTGAGATGAGATCCCTGCGATTCTGTTAACCACCAACCACTTAACCACTTAGAAAACATCAACAAAAAGAAACACGGAAGTAGATTTGTGGATAGTGCGTGTAGAAATAAAATAATTATACCTACTTACATACTTTTAGTTACACACCACAAGAGAGTTACAATTTGAGTCATATAATAACAATTTTATACAACATGGTAAACAAAAGGCCTTATCGCCACATACTCGTAGTGATCTTTCCCAGGCAACCTTTATAATAAATGAGACGTCCAAAAAAAATAGGTTAAGGTTATCTCTTTAAAATAATATTTACACATTTCGTTACAATATAAATTACACAAATTGACACACAAGTGATACACAAATTGAGAACCTTAATGTTTTGGGACCGTAGGTATCGCACGTTATTTATTTTCTCCAATAACAAATTATATTTTTATATCGTTATTTAAATAATGTCCGTGAGTTTACTTATCTAGCACTTAAATTAGCAAACTAAAATACTAACCTATTTTATTTATAACTCCTTTCACCTATATATGTATATTAAAACAGACAATGGTTACCCCCGTGTGGTTGCCGCGTTAGAATAGGTAGTGCCACTCCATGTCTACCCGTGGATGTCGTAAGAGGCGGCTAAGGGAATAAGGGCTTGTTGTACTGTGAGGCGATGGGTTTGCAACCTGTCACTAATACACTAGATAAACTTCTTGGCCTGATTGTGCAAAATGTACCAATGATGTCTACTTAATCATGATAGTTTTTCTTTAAAATTCGTTATATTTCCTTTCAACTAAGATTTTTTTCAGATTTTTAGCATTTTAGTTTTGGCTGTAGGGGGGGAACACTTGAGTCTACCAAAAATTAGCGCTTTAAAGCTTAATATTTTATAAACGGTTTGCTTAATCGAAAACCTGTTATTACAACCCCTTAATATTTTTGAAAGACCTATCCAACGATATCGCACACGATGGGGTAGACACCAAAAAAAAATACATCCCTATGTTACGTGTAGGAGAGGTACCCTAAAAAAATTTTTTTTTTACTTGTTATTTTACGACTTTGTTGGCGTGACTAATATGCATATTCATGTCAAATTACAGCTTTCTAGTACTAAGAGCCTCTGCGCTAGGCTGCGGACGGACGGACGGACGGACATGGCGAAACTATAAGGGTTAATAGTTTGACTACGGAACCCTAAAAATGACAAAAGCAATATGTTTTAACGTAATATAGAACCCCTGAAAGATACTACTAGTACTACATCAACGTTAACTTGTTAGATAATCCTCGGTTAAGGTTAAGAAAGTAACTGATAATCAAATGTAACAAGATTACGATAATATTAATTAGTTTCAGATAACCTTACTGACCCCGCGATGATTTCGCAATAAAACGTCACTACTCAATCGATGAACATGAAAAATGCAATAAATAGATAATTATGTTAAGTTTTTAGTTATCTCTGTCTTTTTTTTCTGTGCACCCCACTACCTATGTACATGTCGGATTGGTTATTTGATCGACTGTTAGAGAATGCCGTTAGGCATTAGGTCCGCAATTAGTTCTTATTTCTGTGTAATAAAGATTAAATAGATAATTTTTTGAAGATAAAATATTTAGGCTGCACGAGTGCTGGTGAGTGTGGCTATAGTTCGAGCGTGCAATTTATTCTTTCACCCGAGTTACACTTCTTGGTCAATACGACTAAAGAAAGTTACTGTCACAAACTTTGTCTTTAGGTGTTTGTTTTCCAAAAAATATTAGTGTTTTAACACACCGGCCAAGTGCGAGTCGGATTTGCGCACGAAGGGTTCCGTGCAACAACATCAGACACTATATTACAACCTTTTTTTTATTTTCACCGTCCGTCTGTAACGGCAAAAAGGAGCCCCCTTATTTATTTTTAAAATTAATGTACAACTAAATATTCTGAGATTATTTGAAGCGCCTACTTGTTGCCGTTATTAATATCGAGCAATGCCATTTTGTCACACCATTTTTAGGGTTCCGTAGCCAAATGGCAAAAAACGGAACCCTTATAGATTCGTCATGTCTGTCTGTCTGTCTGTCCGTCCGTATGTCACAGTCACTTTTTTCCGAAACTATAAGAACTACACTGTTGAAACTTAGTAAGTAGATGTATTCTGTGAACCGCATTAGGATTTTCACACAAAAATAGAAAAAATATCAAATTTTGGGGGTTCCCCATACTTAGAACTGAAACTCATTTTTTTTTTTATCAAACCCATACGTGTTTGGTATCTATGGATAGGTCTTTAAAGATGATATTGAGGTTACTAACATCATTTTTTTCTAAACTGAACATTTTGCGCGAGAGCCACTTCCAAAGTGTTGAAATGTGTGCCCCCCCCCTGGTAACTTCTAAAATAAGAGAATGATAGAACTAAAAAAAAAATATGATGTACATTACCATGCAAACTTTCACCGAAAATTGGTTTGAACGAGATCTAGTAAGTAGTTTTTTTTTTAATACGTCATAAAACCATTGATCAAAGCTACAAAGAACTTTTATATTATGTTACTTGTTGCTACGGAACCCTTCATGGGCGAGTCCGACTCGCTCTTGGCCGCTTTTTAAAATTAAATTTAGTTTACTTTATTCGTATTGGAGGACAATAAATACTTCTTACTCTTAAGTATACGGACGGCAAGCACATGTTGTCCCCGACTTGTTTGTTGCGATAGAGACGCACTGCGAATCTATTATGGTCGTGTTTATCGATGTGGATAAACGTGGATAAAACATCTGTTACTTTCTCCCAGTATGTAAGTGCGAGAGCCACGGATGCTTTATCCACCGCGATAAAGGCCACCATAACACGGGTCCTGAGCGACAAAATACAACTGGTGCTAGCCGTACTGTTGTATTACGCAGACTGTTAGTCTGTGTTGCCCATAGGCAGTGTTCCTATTGTTGTGTTCCGGTGAGGGGATAAGACAACCCGTGAAGTTACTAGCATAGAGGCTTTCCATCTTATTCCTCAGGGTTGGTAACTCATTTAAGGTCTTAGGAGCAATCCTAAGACCTGTTGTTACTGCAAAGTCTTAAGATCATAATCTTGAAAATTCAAATGTTTATGGGTCTCAGATTCTACTTAGCATCAGGCGGCCTGAGTGCTTGTGTGCCTTAACCTTATCATAATAAATAAATGATTTAAAAAACTAAAAACCGTCTTCGTAATCAAGAAATAAATAACTTCTTTTAAAATGATTGGTAATAATAGGTCAGTCCAGCTAAATTCTTTGGTTAAAAATATAGTGGGACGCCGACTTCAATTACTTACCTTACCTATCATTTTAAAACAAGTAAGGTATTTCTTGCGTTTTGAAGACGGTTTTTTCGTTTTTTAAAACATTTATTTTATTTCATACAGTACATTACATTTAGTGATCACAGTAGTCCACGTGCTGAAAATTGGACCAACTAGAAAGTATACACAATAAAACGAAAAAAAAAAAAAAAACCAGCGGTGTTTGTCTATTCGGGGAACATAAATAAAACAAAAACCGACGAATTGAGAACCCCTCCTTTTTTTAAGTTGGTTAAAAGAAGGCACGCTGTTTTTTACGCCTCGTGCACTTGAATCGCCGATATATCTAGGATCTATTTGAACCACTTATAACGGTCGGGAGTCAATTTCAGACTAAACAACAACTATTATACATAAATACATAACATCACACCTTCATTCCCAGAGTGGGGTAGGCAGAGCTACAGAAATACCAACCACGCTAAACTTGTTGATAATTCTGTAACCACATTTTGCACAATGAGGCTAAGATGTTAACCAGTGTATTAGTGACAGGTTGCAAGCCCATCGCCTAACAGTACTACAAGCCTTCATTCCCTTAAGGCCGAACCCTATATTCAAACCGCGGATAGATAAGGCTTACTTCGGGTTGAAATTTGACATTTGCCCATACAATATGTGTCAAATTTTAATCCGAAGTAGAACTATCTATCCGCGGTTTAAATATAGGGTTTGGCCGTTAGTCGCCTCTTACGTCATCCACGGGAAGATATGGCGTGGCACTATTCTAACCTGGCAACCAAACGGGAAAAAATATATATATATATACACACAGGGATCGTTACCGGTATTCTGAGTACCGGTTTAAAATGAGGTATAACCGGTTATAATGGCATTTCACTATTTTTACCGCTAAAGCTCTGATTAGCGGTATAATCAATACCGGTATTCGAGTACATGATCGGTTTAGCCAACTGACAACAATACCTCTATTTGATACTTTACCCATAAAAAGCATTACCGGTAATACCTGTCAGTGTCAATATACTTGTTTATTTGTTTTCGTAAAAGTTTTTAAATCTATTATGTAAATCAAAATACACACAATCAATTTACTTATCCAGGTTCTAGTAGACACTAGTTAACCAGCCATGCACAATAATGTCATCGCGTGACGTACCTTGTTACACTTGGTATGCTTTAGTAATAATGTCAAATTGACGTCTTTTTTATCAGGTGCATTGAATAGCGGTATTGAATACCGGTATTTAATATTGTAAATAGTGTATACATAGCGATAAAAACAAAAGCGGAATGACAACAATACCTCTAATTCGAATATAGGTATTATTTTTTTAGCGGTAATAATTTGACAATTTAAATACAGGTATTCAATAAAACCGGTTTTGCAATCCCTGCATATAGATAAACACCATGGAAAATAACTATCACGTGGTGAATACCGTATCTGTGACGCCCTGACGCCGAGAGGTTATCAAATCAAAATAAAGCTTAATCGCGCTACTTAGCGTGTATTGATGTTTTTTAACCGACCGACCTAGAAGGAGGGTAATGGTTTTCGCGCGCGTATTTATGTATGTGGGAATGTATGTCTGTTCCATTGTGACTTGTCCTTAACGGCTAGACCGATTTGGTAGCTAATATGGCGTCAGGACGTAAGCCAACAAACTGTCAATAACTGAGGATCCGTTCTCATACGCAAAAAAACAAAACTAAAACCGGGCAAGAGCATGTCGGATCATGCTCAGTGTAGGGTTCCGAAGCCGTTAAGTACTACAAACATAAAAAAAACATCAAGTAATCACTAATTTTCTATTTAAAGTCAATTGGTGCCGTCGTAGATGATTTTAGTAGGTATAAACACTTTAATCGCCTGTACACCAAGAACCAATGATGTCTACTTAGTCGTGATAGTTTCCCTTTAAAATTGGTTATATGCTCTTTCATTTAAGATTTTTTTCAGATTTTTAGTATTTGTAGTTTTGGCTGTAGGGGGGAAGACCTAACCAACGACACCCCACACTATAGGGTAGACGAGAAAAAAAATACATGCCCACGTAACGTGTAAGGGAAATACACTAAAAAAAAAACTTTGTTAGTTGACTAATAAGCATATTCATGCCAAATTGCAGCTTTCTAGTACTAATAGTCTTTGCACTACGATGCGGACGGACGGACGGACGGACGGACATGGCGAAACTATAAGGGTTCCTAGTTTGACTACGGAACCCTAAAAAGCTACATTAATAACCCGTACTTTATTACTTTATAAGAGGCCCTAGCTAATACCAATTGCGTCCCTGGTAGATCACGTGACTATTCGTATGACGTGATAAATAAATAAATATCTCGGGACAATCTCACACAAATTGATCTAGTCCCAAACTAAGCTCTAGGCTTGTACTATGGGTACTAGACAACGATAAACATACTTAGATAGAGAAATAAATACTTAAATACATATGAAACATCCAAGACTCAGGAACAAATATTCGCGCTCATCACACAAATACTGCCCTTCCCGGATTTGAACCCGGGACCGCTGGCTACGGAGTCAGGGTCACTCGCAATTCGGCCAACGTGTCGTGTGTGCTCTACCAGTGACGCGATTGGTTCAAATACAAAACGAATAAAAACGCTAGTTAGCAAAACGCAAAAAAACACGTTTGTTGTATGGGAGGCAATGGAAAGGGACACGAGCACTCAGGCCACCTGATGGGAAGTGGAATCAGAGACCCATAGACATTTGAATTCTCAAGACTACAATCCTAAGACCTCAAACGCGTTGCCAACCCTGAGGACAAAGATGGAATGCCGCTATGCTAGTAATTACACCGGTTGTCTTATCCCCACACCGGAACACAACAATGCGAACACTGCTGCTTGGCGGTAGGTTAATGGACAAAATAGTATGGTGGTAGCGATCCGGACGGGCCCTGCACAGGGTCCTACCGCCACTAAAACATGAAAGCAACATATACACTCTTGCTTTTATGTTTACAACATTAATACAGACCTACCTTTACTTAAGTAATCATTTGTGTTATTCAATAAAATTCAATCCAATGAAATTACACGTACCACTAAAAGCCATAGCTGTGATTAATGTCCCTCTTCTGTTGAATGGAAGTTATTGGGGCAAATGTTGGAGGCTTTTCCACGCGTACTACTATTAGACGGTATCAGACGGCTGCGTCGTCTAATCATGGTAAAATACTGTTGCTTCATATTTATCTGCGTTCAATTCTCCGACGGTTTTCTGTTTGAAGAGACACGCAGCGTCGACGAGTGCGTGAAAACAATATTACAAAGAACTGAACTTATGAATATTACCGACGTAACTTTAATTAACCTTGAACCATCCCTCGTGAAGTTCCTTCATACTTCACTAGTTCACCGTATGAGGTTTGTCTCGCGAACATTCTACTGGGCTAATGATACTTTGTTCAACGATCTCTACATTATCCAATGCATGGATTATTCTCAATTCACGTTTGGGATGGATATGGTAAAACGCGACTCCTTCTGGAATCCGAGAGGCAAGTTTATAATTATAATCGAGGAGCTGGACGTGGATTTGCGTCACATCTCCATGTTATTGATGTATCATTACATATTTGATGTAGTTGTCGTTACTTACAACGATCATAACGTCGTGGAGGTGTACGCTTTTGGATTTGAGCGCGATGAATGCGATCGGCCCGCAGTGAAGACTTTGCAGCCGTTGTCGTACTGCTCAGAACTCCGAGACACCAATAATATATATAGTTCAACGAGGAAAACCAGCCTCCGAGGGTGCCACGTTAAGTTCGTCTCGCACAATTACTGGCCTTTCGTATCATTCGAAGATAACTACACGGTAGAACGACTCTTACTATCATTGGTGCAACAGTATGAGAATATCACAATTGAGTTAGTCGATTTTGGAATCATTGAAAAATTTGGTGCGCGTCTAGAAAACTTTACGTACACTGGGATGCTGCATGAGATTGAAATTTATAACGTAGAAGGCGCTGTTGGGGGTTACGTGTTGAATTTAAACCGCGTGGTGAATTTAGACTTCATCTATCCTTACATAGTAGATCATTACAAGATTGTGATTGCGCGGGGACGTCGGCTTGGTAAATGGTTGGCGGTGGTGAAACAGCTGGGTCTTAATACTTTATATGTTGTGCTTGGGACGTTTTGTGTGTGTTGTGCACTGGTCAGTTACATGGGGACGTTTCGTAGAAGAAAGCAGGATAGAGGCCGAGACGTCCTCATTGTCTGGGGCTATTTTTTTAATACTGGTGCTGTTAGCAAGGGTACAAAAACTGGACTACTCCACAGGTTTATACTATGGAATATACTTACGTTCGTGTTCATAGTATCCTGCGCTACCCAAGCCTCGCTCCTGAGCGCTACCACGCACCCGTACCGATTCACCGGACCCAGTTCGGCGCAAGAGGTACTGTCCAATTACGAATTGATTGTTAGTCCAAACCTTGATGCTTACATAGGCAACAATCCACTGGTCAACACGACGAATTCTAAACAGATATGCAAATCAACTTTTAATTGTATCGCAGAAGTAATGAACAACGATGACAAGTTATATTATACGTTAGCGTCCGATATTTATCACGAAAGTTATATGTGGAATTTTACTGACATGCAAGGCGATTTGAGGATAAGGAAAATGAGTGAATCAGTGGAGACATTGTTGCAGACGATTTATATTCGGCGAGGGTCGGCACTGGTCGGGCCGGTCAACCGGGCGATGTCTCGGATTCGATCAACAGGGCTCATTCAGAAGTTCTTAGAATGGACCCATTACGGGGAACGGATTAAACGTTATTTCCACACGAGATCCGGAAAGAAGCCGCAGTCTCTGAGGGGACTTACCGGCGTGTATATATTGCTATCTGCATTTTCCGCAGTTGCTTTTGTTGTATTTATTTTGGAGTTGTGGTGTGGACGAAAGAAGTGATACGAGTAATTTTAATTATGTCTCTAGGTGCACTGTTCATAGGAAACTTAAGGAATAGTTAATAATTATGATAATGTCTTACTTAACAGTTTAGATGATTTTCTATAAATTATTTTAGCTAGCTTTTGCGTGCGACTTCGTGCGCATAGAAGCCGTTTATTGGTGGTAATCTCTCGAATACTGACAAATTTCCGGGATAAAAAGTAGCCTATGCGCTATTCCAGAGTATAATCTATTTTGCCAAATTTTATCCAGATCCGATCAGCTAAAATTTTAAGTAGGTAAGATAAGATGTAAGGATTGTAAGTATACGTCCGAAATGGGAAAACTGGGCTGAGATTCTACACAGTTACGACGATATTGCCTTTGTTGTGTTTCAGTATTGTCAACGTTTTGATTACTTTTATTCACTTGACAGTAATGGCGGCCGAGTCAAAAACAATACTAAAACACGTCAAACGCGTTATCGTTTAACCTAGTAGAATAGAGGCCCAGAGGCCCTAGTCAAGATGCGTTCGCTACCTAGCGTTTCTATTCGTTTTATTCTTAAACCAATCGCGTCATACGAAAAGTCACGTGATCTACCAGTGATGTGATTGGTTTAAAAACCAAAGGAATTTAATTATAAATATTATGATATTTCTAATAGGTCGGGGGAAAAGTCTTTTGGCATTAAGTATGCACTGGCTGGTTTTGATGACATTAAAAAGGTTACATTTCAAAAAAAGAAACAAATTAAAGTAAAATGTTGTTTCCCGTTCATTTGTTTTTCTTTCTGTCAAAATGAATGAAGAAATTCGATATGTTTTAAAATTGTATTGCAAAACAAGACATACGCAAGCCGCGAAACAAATTTGGGACCTACTACAGTATCAGTAAGACACAAAGTTGGTTGAAGCGTTTTCAATGTAATTTTGATGTCAAAGATGCACCTCGCTCTAGGCGCCGTGTTAAGTTTTCATATAACATGCGAAGAAACTTTTTCCTAATATCATCATCATTCTCCTGCCCTTATCCCAAGTTATTTGGTGTCGGCGCAACATGTCTTTTTCTTCCATACTTCTCTATTAGTCGCGGTCTCGGTGTCACCAACCTAATATATCATGAAATAAATAACACTTCACAATTGTACACAGTTTGACAATAAATGTTTTTCTTATCTGATCTTAAAGGTCTTCTGTAGGTCTCTCAAATATATAACCTTGCTGGGGGTGCGACGTGAGCATTATTTGCCCACATCACCTACTACCTAGCTCTGAACCTTGACATTTAAATGAAATTTAATGGTAAAATCTTTTAAAAACCGGGCAAGAGCATGTCGGACCATGCTCAGTGTAGGGTTTCGAAGCCGTTAAGTACTACAAACATAAAAATCAACAAGTAATAACTAATTTTCTATTTAAAGTCATTTGGTGCCGTCTTAGATGATTTTAGTAGTCGTGATAGTTTTCCTTTAAAATTCGTTATACGCGCTCTCATTTAAGTTTTTTTTCAGATTTTTAGTTTTTGTAGAGTTAGCTGGGGGGGGGGGGGACACTTGTCTTGACTCTAACAAAAGTTTTTTTTTTATGCAAAGGCGTAATATTTTTGAAAGACCTATCCAACACTCACACCCCCGTGGGTAGACGACAACTTTTTTTTTAACACTCTGTCGGACGTGGCGAAACTATAAGGGTTCCTAGTTTGACTGCGAAACCCTAAAAAGGAGGAGGTTTTCAATTCAGCTGTATTTTTCTTATGTTTTTACCTCGGAACTCCGTCACTTGTGAACTCATTTGTTTTTTTTTTAATTTGTAAAAGTAAGGTTTTTATATATATAGTTTAAAATGTCCAATTTGTTTAAAAAATAAATATCTTAACACCAAACTATTGATTCATTTTTTAATAAATAATTTTACAAATAAAACTTCTTAACTTAACAAAATATATGCAATATGAAGACCTAATATTAACACTTTTTGGTGCGCTTGTAAAATAGTTGGTCATTGAATAAGTATATATGTAAAATACTTTATTATATAAACAGGAAAATAACAAACAACTAAATAGACAGAAACACAAAAGGTATGTACAAAGGCGAACTTATCTCTTTAAGGGTTTTTTCATTGTTATTGCAAGGAGGCAGGCACACGAGCACTCAGGCCACCTGATGGTAAGTGGAATCTGAGACCCATAGACATTTGAATTGTCAAGACTATAATCTCAAGACTGTAATCCTAAGACCGCAAATGCGTTGCCAACCCTGAGGACTAAGTTGGAATGCCTCTTTGCTAGTAATTTCACCGGTTGTCCTATACCCACACCGGAACACAACAATTCGAACACTGCTGCTTGACGGTAGGTTTAAAAGGATAATATGGTGGTTGCGATCCGGACGGCCCCTGCACTATCACTAAAATTTAATTTCACTGTTTTCTTCTTAATTATGTATAACTAGACTCAACATAGCAAAACATCAAAAGAATAGCGATATTTTTGTTCTTTGGCTATTTTCGATGTGTATAGGAATACATTAGAGATATACACGCTAGCCTAGTTGGTAGTGACCCTGCCTTCGAAGCTAGGGGTCCTGGGTTCAAACCCCGGTAAGGGCTGATATTTGTGTGATGAGCACGAGTATTTGTTCCCGAGTCTTGGATGTTTCTATGTATTTAAGTATATATTTCTCTATATATAAGTAAGTTTATCGTTGTCTAGTACCCATAGTACAAGCCTAGAGCTTAGTTTGGGACTAGGTCAAGTTGTGTGACATTGTCCTGTGAGATAAGGGCAGATATAAAAATATACAATGATGATGCGTCTCGGTCGGTTTAGAACTCGCAGACCCCGGGGATGTACTTCTCGATGAGACCCTCGTAGTAAGGCCAAAGCGCCTCGATGTCCGGGACTTTCTCGCTCTTTGTGTAAAGGTCGTACTTGCTGCAAAAGAAACACTATCTGTATTCCGCGACACTACTCGCGTAGAAGTCGTTTACCGGTATTCCCTGAGGAACCTTCAAAATTTTCCGGGAATAAATTCACCCTAAATCGGTTCTGCGATTTATCCGTGAAAGCATTACAAAAAGATAGACAGATAGAGTTATTTTCACATTTATATTAGTTGCCGTGTGGTTGCCGGGTTAGAATAGTGCCACTCCATGTATTCCCGTGGATGTCGTAAGAGGCGACTAAGGGAATGAGGGCTTCTAGTACTTAGACGATGGGCTTGCAAGTCACTAATACACTAGTAAACATCTTAGCCTGTTTGTGCAAAATGTGGATACACAATTACCAACAAGTCTTTTTGGAGTTGTTGGTATTTCTGTAGCTCTGCCTACCCCACTCTGGGAATAAAGGCGTGATGTATGTATGTATGTTAAGTAGTATAAATTTGAACACATATTTGGGTCTTTAAGTAGGTTTGCTTCCTGGGATGAAATTTAAGCAAGATGAAAAACGCAAAGATAAAAAATTACATACAACAATACTTTGAAATTTTACAATGCTCCGCGTTGTGGTAATTTTTATCTCCATTCCTCTGTCTTTTAACCATATCATTATCATATTTTTAACGTTATGGCTTGTTTACATTCATTTGCATTTAAGGTGGACGTATTGTAAGCGAACAATATAGTTTCTGTTAAAGCAAAGTGGTAGGCTCTATCTGATCTTTGGCATGGGGATTATTTCTTTTGTCATATAACGTTGACATGACGGTAACAATTCAAAAGCTATAAAGTTTTACAGCGTAGAATAGAATCTGACCGTGAAAAGTCGCGTTCATATGTCACTCATTATTAAACCGAACTAACTTGACACGTTGGCCTACTTGGGAAGGGCAGATATTTATGTGATGAGCACGAGCTTGTTTCTGAGTTTTGGATGTTTTCTATCAACGATAGCCTAGCCTAGAGCTTAGTTTGGGACTAGGTCAATTTATGTGAAATTGTACCGTGATATTTGTTTATTTTCGGTATTTAACTTACTTGAAATCCAGCACCCACGAGAGAATTTCCTCGTCCTTCTCGGTTGTGAGATGACGGTAGTCACCCCCTGCATGCCATGGATAGAAAGAGTGGTACCTGCGGGGCAACCCGTTTATTAATATTCAAGAATAGGTGTACTAATTGAATGAATTAAAGGTTTCGTTGGTAAGCTTATTTTCGTATTTTTCAAAGCTAAACAAACATTTAAACATACACAAACAAACAAACAAACAAACAATAAACATTTTTGTTTCTTTATTTATTTCTTTCCAGGGCGTAAAACTCCGAGTGTCTTCTACAAAATTTTGTATGAAAATGTCGTGTAGTTATATGTATAATATGGTGACGTACAGGACATTTTCATACAAAAAATTATTACACATTGGGAATTACAGTTGCAAAATTACAAGCAGTGTTTGCGGTCCCGGAACCCGAAGTATAAGCCACAGCCGGTATTTTCCGGATTTTTAGTACTAGCACATACAGCATTAGTTGGCCTAGCAGTTGCACGCGACACGAAATGTGCAGTGGGGCTAGACAGTTGCATTCGACAATCGTTAGCGATTATGTTTCTGTGGCCCTAGCCACGATGCAAACGCTCTTAACGTTTTTCTTTTCCATCGCTCAAAATGTATGGGATGACAGTCGACCACGTGGTTTATCGAAACACACGAGAATGTCATCCCATACATTTTGAGCGATAGAAAAGAAAAACGTTAGTAGCGTTTGCATCTTGGCTAGGGCCCCTGTAGTCAAATGTATGGAATTGACGGAGACAGTCACGTGGTACTAAATCGATTATACTTCAATTTATACTAATATTATAAAGAGGAATAATTTGTTTGTTTGTTTAGAATAGGCTCCGAAACTACTGGACCGATTTGAAAAATTCTTTTACCATTAGAAGCCCACATTATCCCGGATGAACATAGGCTACTTTTTATCCAGTGATTCAACCTGAAGCGAAGCGAGGGCGGGTCGCTAGTGTTTAATATTTTGTATAGCGTTATTGGTAACCATCCGGACGAACACTGTATGAGGTCAGGGCCTCTATTCAACTGCGTTATAACGATATCGTGTTTGACGTGTTTTAGAATCGTTTATGTCACAGTCGCCATTATTGTAAATGACATAAGAGTTATGAAAATGTTGACAATACGGAAACACGTCAAATACGATATCGTTATTACCGTGTAGAATCCCAGCCCAGACCACCCAAAGAATTGGCTCAAAATTGATTATAGAGATGTCTGCCCCCTAGACCATACGTAACATTACCGTAACAGGAACGTGTCAGACAAAATAACACTATGAGATGAGATGACTATTGACTGACGCGTTCCTTTTACGGTCATGGAATGATCCGGCAGGCGCCTTTAGGCTCCCAGAGGTGTTATTCTCTTAAAGCCTGCCTTACACCGCAAGCGGCACGAGCCCCGTACGGATGGGCTCCGTTTGGCTTACAAAGGTGACTTCAAGTGTTTCCACCGCGAGGTAACCTCTTTAAACTCACCGTTGTAAGCCAAACAGAGTTCGTACGGGGCCCGTCCGCTCGCAGTGGAAGGCGGGCATTAAAACGGCTTTTTGACAAACGGTCAATTGAGTGAATATACCCTAATTGAGAATACCCGCCCTAAAACGTAGTTGGTAGTTGGTACGCTCTAGCGGGACAGTTTAAACTTGCCGGTTAATAATTCATCGAAGGTTTAAAACGAGTTGGTTAAGAGGATCTACCTGATCATGTACTGCCCCTTGAGCGGGATCTTGGCCTTGTTGTGCTGCAGGAACTGGAAGAGGTACTCGTCGTGGCTCCACGAGATCCAGAGCTTGTCCAGTCCGCAGTGCGGCGAGTACATGCCGTACTTCGTGCTACAATACAACCGAGAAGGTAATGCAAGCTGACACTGGTAATATAAGACGAAATACGGGTAGAGACTTGATAGGCATGTGATAGGGTCTGGAATAGATGAGCGCGGAAGCTCTGGGCGGCAATTTTTGAAGCTATCATATCAAATCCAAAAGTCGTATATTAAATTGATTTAAAAATTAGTAATTTTTCTTCGGTGAGCTTCAGAAATTGCCCCCTGAGTATCAGTGCAATAAGGACAACTGCATCTTGCTGCTGCCCCCGCCCCTGGCTTACTATTGACATAAATTTCTCTTTACACTGCTTTTTCTTGTTAGAACTAGAAAAATAACCGTCTAATTCACACGTTTCGTTTAATAACGTAATGAAAACTAACATAGTAGAATGTTAACCGAGGGATGAAAGCACTTAATGTGAAATAAATGGTGACTTTCAGACGAGTTCAACACACTAGTTTTCATGTCGAGGATCAGTATAATTTTACATTATCGAAATAAATGTCATTTTTTATCGTTTCAGGCGAGAGCGTAGGTACCTATAGTAGTTGTTTTAAAATATCAGTGTTCTAGGTAAACCACCCAGTAGTCAGCCAGAGACCCCGTAGACCCAGTAGTCGGCCTTACATGAGTGTGAAGAGCGGAAAATGTATCTTTCATACTCCTCCCACTCATACAAAGAATAGGCAAAGGCCGACTACAGGATTCTGGCTGACTACTGGTGGTTTACATGTGTTTAGACATCACATTCAAGATCAAATTATATTATAAGACCGCACAGTTGTTTCATCTCACGAAAGCGGGTGTGCCATATATGTAGATGCACGTGCACATTGGCTCGTGGCCTCTATTTTACTGCGTTATAATGATAATATCGCGTTTGACCTGGGCCTATATTCAGGTGCGTTAAAACGATATCGTGTTTGACTCGTTTATGTCACAGTCGCCATTATTGTAAATGACATAAGAGTTATCCAAACGTTGACAATACGGAAACACGTCAAATACGATATCGTTATAATGCAGTTGAATAGAGGCCCTGTTTTAGTACCGCTTATGTCGCAGTCGCCATTATTGTAAATGACATATGAGTTATCAAAACGTTAACAATACGGAAATATGTCAAAGACGATATCGTTATTACCGTGTAGAATCCCAGCCCTGTTAGCGTAGTTGTCGTCGCTAAGCATCACCGTAGCGTATGTGCGTGTCTTTGTGAGATAAAACTACGTTAAGATAGCGATTTTCTGACAGAAGCTGATGACAGATCGCTGCGACCGTTATGTCAACTTCGTACATTTCGAGTCAATAGAAAACAGAAACGTTAGCGCTTGAATCTTTGCTAGGCCTCTGTATTTACCCGACTGCCTCAGAAGAAATTTAACGTTTTTCGAGTGTATGTATTTATGTCCTTTTCTTTGATTGCTCTGCCGTCTAAATTCGATTCTTCTTGGCTATGGGAGTAAAATAGTCTTCATATTCATTATTTTATTTTTTGTCGGGTTAGAATTGTGCCACTCCATATTCTCTTGATGTTGTAAGAAGGAAGGGAATAAAGGCTTGTAGTAGTTAGGCGATGGGCTTGCAACCTGTCACTAATTCATTGGTAAACATCTTAGCCTGATTGTGCATGTGGTTACAGAATTATAAACTAGTCTTTTTAGAGTTGTTTGTATTTCTGTAGCTCTGTCTACCACTCTGGGAATTAATGCTGAATTTTAAGTGATGTTATGTATATATACGTATGATATTGACGTCAATATGGAAAAATGTACGCGGCTTTTTAAAGCGTACAAAAAGCGTGTGGTTCTCACTTATATTTGGGGTTGTAGGTATCCGGATTGCCCTTGAAGCTCTCGGGCCCGTACACGATGGATGCCGCCCACTCGCAGCCCACCGCGAACGTGTCGCCCACCACGCACCACTGCGGCTCGTTGTAGAATGCCATCACCTGCGGAACACGTTACAATACAATATTGAAACATCAGGTTCTTGGAATAGGTTATTGCTTGGATCAATCTTGGACGCACATACGGGTCCGAACATAACTTTTTAGCACCCCCAACGCGTATGGAGAATTTAGGGTTTACTTACCCTTTTCTAGCCCCCTCCCCTACTCCACTGAAGCCACCCTAGATCGCAGCAGCGGCCTTTCAGGTCTAAACTTTTATTTTCCTGGGGAAATGTATTTAGGCATACCATCCAGGTCCGGGGCAGGACCTTCGATGGTTATGGGGGACACACCAGCCGAGAGCGACCAGGCTAGACAGTTGCAGTTAATAAAAAGCTTGTAATTAAATTGATATTTTTGGCAATCAAGATTTAAAGTTTCGCTGGTCCCTTGGCAGTTATTGTTGTTATATTGTTTAGAAGTTTTATGTAAAATTAACTAAGAACGTACTTAATTTTGCTAACTCTGTTTTTGGGCCGATGCTGTTGGTGATTGTCTACCGTGACAGCGTCACCCTGACTTCGATGGATGTACCCCTTAGTGGGCACCTAGACTCATATTCTTAAATGCACGCTGGTCACCCGAGCGGAGCGACGGTGGCTGTGCCGTACCGAGTTTGTTAACTCTTAATGGCGCTTAGTATTTTAAAGTGCTAAGTATGTACAGTCAAGTTCAAAAGTATGTACACACTTTAGTACCTTGTCACTTTAATCGCTTGGATAATTTCATATGGCAGTTTAAACATGACGTTAAATAGACAAGGTACTAAAGTGTATACATACTTTTGAACTTGACTGTACATGCATATGTTCATTTACTTATTTACTTTTTGGATTTTCTCTTAAGCAACCTATTGCATGCTGTGGTTGTCTATGTAGCATTTAGATTTAAATGTAGTACATTTCTTATTATTAACCAGTAAGCAAAGTATACACTGTTGACAGTCCTAAATAAATAAATAAATAATAGGACAAGATGAAATGATGACGAAAGACGAGCCAATTTATAGCTACAATTGTCTAGCTATAATTGGTCGAGCTCGTTCGCCTTAGCTGGCTTAAAGAACACAAGAAATGATTGAGGTTCTTCATACCTTCCCAAGGTCATGGATCAGCCCAGTGAGATGGTACCAGTCCTCGTCTGGGTGCTCCTCGCGGATCCGCTCGGCGGTCTGGAAGGCGTGCACGATGTTGGGCAGGTCGGAGTCAGGATCCGACTCGTCCACCAGGTCGTTCAGCTTGATCAGCGCGTCCTTGATCGTGGACTTGAAGTGGTTGAACTTCAGCCACTTCTCACGCTTCTCTGAGGGTTCAAGAGTTTCATTGAATCGTAATATTAATCATAAATAGTGGGAGTGGGCACCTTAGCCCCTCTGAATGTCTTCCCGTGGATATCGTAAGAGGCTACTAAGGGAATAAGGGCTTGTAGTACAGTTAGGCGATGGGCTTGCAACCTGTCACTAATACACTGGTAAATATTGTGCAAAATGTGGCCAGGGGGAATAGTATTATGAATTTACTTGAAACGTACGTTTGACAAGCTCCACGGTCATGTGCGTGTGCTGCTCGTAGTAGGTCCTGCGCACGCGCTCCTTGATGGGGTCGCTGTCGTCGACCGTGTAGTCGCGGAAGGCCTCGATCGGCTTGTCGTTGAACACGGCTTCCGGACGCAGCAGCTGCGACGGGTCGATCATAGACACGGGATTCTAGGATAAAGATGATTATAGACAAAAAAAATTACAACGTACAGACCACGAAATAAAGTTCTCGTGAATAGGCTAAAACCAAAAACTATAAAGAGTAGAAATAAAAGTGTCGAGGCTTGACGTCAAACGAAAGCGCGGGCAAACAAGTAGTGATAGATATCGAAATTTTTGAGGCAGTCATTTTAACAAGCGAATTCGTAGGTATATCGATAAAATTAATGCTTGTCACTAGAGTGCAATCTCGCACCAAAATAGGCACCAAATTTTATTTACTTTTAAAGTATATTAATGAAATTGCATTTATATAAAGGGCAGTGGATAAATCTAGAAGGTACATCAAAGTAAATATTTTGAATACTTAAATAAATAAAATCTCATTGTAACAAGCTATAACCGGATATATTTTTATCAATTGTAAAAATGATTTCTCACAAAAAAAACTGAAAGGGACTGTTAGATATAGCGTCAAGTATTATATAGTGTATAAGTCCATGGATATCAATCGCGAGGATAATTATTCGGTTAAAAAGTATGGGTTATTCCCACCTGCTACTAGCGATTTGTTAGCACTGATTGGTAACAGCTTATTTTCTCATCTTTTACCACTAAAGTACTCGGTGGTAACAATTGGGAACATTTATTCCATTTGTTACCACTATAATATTATTGGGGATAACTAGGTACTAAGAATAAAAATCCCAGGAGTTAGTGGTAACAGTTGAGAATTTTTATTCCCATTAGTTACCACTGGTAAAAGATGACAAAAAAAATCCCATCTGTGACCGGTAGTAACGAATTGGTGGTAACAGGTGGTAATGACCCTAGAGTATGTTTTGTGGACTAAACAAGATCACATGGAGTCAGCTCCATACGCGCCTCTGTCTAGTCCATAAGTGATTTAATCGCCATACTAAATCACTACTTGACGAAAAAAAATATATCTAAATATTCCGTTGCATGAATTTAATAAGTATCGAAGATAAATACTTACTTCGGTAGCCATCTTGCAATTGCAGTCCCTCGGTGAACTTCTGAGCTATCTCGAAGCGATCTCGCCATTTATATTAGATGTAGATCTCCAGCTATCGCAGGGCTTAAGGTCAAGATAAGCTACGTTTTTTGCCTCTTCACTATTTGTGATAACGGTAATCCTTTCTGTCGTCCTAGGTGGGATGTTATATGACATCTTGGTATTCTTTTACCTTACGGGCGAGAGAAAATAGTGCAGCCAAGAGTTAATTCTAATCAAGTGACAAGGGCCTATATTCAGGTGCGTTAAAACGATATCGTGTTTGACTCGTTTAAGAATCGTTCATGTCACAGTCAGTCGCCATTATTGTAAATGACATAAGAGTTATCAAAACGTTGACAATGCGGAAACACGTCAAATACGATATCATTATAATGCAGTTGAATAGAGGCCAAGGTTTCAATGCTAGCATAGCGAGCTTTGAAACGCCACGATATTGGAATCTACTTTTTTGACAAGCATAAAAAACAACATTGATACCGTTTAAATTTACGAATAAATTAGAATATTACAATTTAAAATGTGGTCAAGACGAGACCATATATCTCATGTAGAGCCAAGCTTCTAAGGGTCTCCCCAAACCTATCGACGCGGAATCGGCGTTAGCTGATCAAAAAAACTCTTTATGTCCACGCAATAAGAGCGAAAAGACGTTGAATCGGCTCGGCTGACGTCGGCCGGCGACGGCGGAGACAAACATTGTGTAGACCCTAACTCTACAACCCCTTAATTCACAAACTCTACACATATCAAGTAGTCAAAATATCGTCACTACTTCGAAAAAACCTCGTACTTATCTCATAATTCGTTATTCAATTTAATTCGTTTTCAATTTTAAACTTAAATACGAAGAAGAAAAGCTCAAAATCGTACATCACGAAATATGATTTACGAGGTTTTTCAATTACGATATTATTATGTAGTTCGGCCGTTGGTCTTTTTTGTACATGCTTGGCATAAAAAGTTATACTTTGTGAGCAAATGCATTGACAAGTATTTATTACCGTTCGAAAAGAAGACATTCAATTTGTGCATTCATCTTAGCGATATCCTCAAAACACGTTTTCTAGTTCAATAAGCTTTTTCCCATCATTAAGCTAGGTACCTATCACTTAAAATTAAATCAGCTTCTTGAACATACGTTATTGTCTTTATTATTAACCGACTACAAAAGAGAAGTTTGTGTTGTTTTTGTTTCATTGCGATTAAAGTACTACAGCGATTAGCAAAAGAAGTTTATATAATTAAATAAACTAAACTTAAATAAACATTTTATAAGGGGTAGAAGTAGAAACGTTATCGCTCGGAACAGAACACTACCAGAAGTGTAGACCACTACAACGGCTCGGTAACTCTCTAGCGGTGTGAAATACCTAGCCTTTTTTAAAGTACCTACACTTATATCGCCATGGAAAAGGATTACTGGATTGACACTTAGGTACTTAATACTATCTCCTTATCTAACCGCAGGCGTGCTGCTGGGAGATCGAGGTGAGTTGTGACAAAGCCGATTTCTCTGCACCTATGACAATTAGCAAGCTGACAACGTCACGCAAACTATGGGTGGTCGAAAGAGCAACGAATTTGCAAAGTTTTCAGCTCGATACCCTGACATAGGTTCAGAGAAATTGGCTTTGTCACAACTCACCTCTGTTACAACTCTCCTCGGTCTCCCCTACTTATGTTAAAGCAATTGAGACTCTTAAGTTATTGGTGGTAAGAATACATTTAACATTTAACATTTTTGCTGGTTAGGGGGCGGTCTTGCAGATAGCAATCACAAGTATCATAACTACTCTCTGTAGCTGCCACGGCACTAAAGTTAAGCCGTCTGGCCTTTTGACATCGGTGCGGCAGAGGCCCAGAGGCTCCAGAACACATGGGATGTTGGCGGATATTAAAGCCCTACTTACGATGTCATTGAGAGCATGGTGACGCGGAAACCGTCCTGAACAACGACAGCAACTCAACGCGTGTTTTCCATTCGCTTCCACCCAAGGTGCATTGCATTTATGAGGCACACAAACATCATAGCCCAGGCGGAGAGCTACTGCCACCCGCAATGAATCGCTGTCCAGCAGCGTTCCGAAATGAGGACCAGGCAAAGCCTGCAACCATGCGCTTGTCAATGTTAATAAATTGATATTACAAAATCCCTGAATGACCATTATCATAATCATCTTTAAAATGAATAATCGAGTGTCCAACTACTTAATGTACTATAAAAGCACGTTCATTACGGCAATACGCGTTTTTAATGCGCTGCCCAATGATTTAAAAATGCTAGAAGGCAATTATTTTAAGTTTAAGTTAAAAAAATGGCTTATCCTTAATGTATTTTATAATCTAAACGAATTCTTTGGCCATGAATCATGTATAAATTATTAAATTCATGTGTTTTTAGATATAAGTTACAATAATTGTATGCTCGCAATGGGCAACTGTTGATGCTATTGTCATTTTATTTTCCATATTTTGTACACAGTTTACAACAAATAAATACTTACTTACTTACTTACTTACCAACATCGGTCCTTGTTAATTACTGGCGCTTTACCATGAAGGCTTTATTCATGACTAGCGACCTGCCCTCGCTTCGCTCCGGATTAAAGTATTATACGTATAAACCTTCCTCTTCAATCACTCTATCTATTAAAAAAAACCGCATCAAAATCCGTTGCGTAGTTTTAAAGATTTAAGCATACATAGGGATATAGGGACAGAAAAAGCGACTTTGTTTTATACTATGTAGTGATGACGTATTCCAATATTCATGATTATTATTTTAAGAACGCAATAGCTTTTTTCTATTACGCAAAATGTCGACGCCTAATCCTTTGCGATAAGCGGCGGAAAATCATGCTATCTGGCG
Organism: Acleris holmiana; assembly: GCA_949316455.1. NCBI lineage: Eukaryota > Metazoa > Arthropoda > Insecta > Lepidoptera > Tortricidae > Acleris > Acleris holmiana. The sequence continues at coordinate 14,910,714 of OX438783.1, forward strand.
GCAATCTTTCATAGAAAATCGCATTGTTTATGTGACTATACAAACATAAGTGTGTACAGTTTGTTATAGTTTAGTTTGTAGATAGCCGCCTAATTTGGTATAGAGGTACGAGCTGCCGTGATACAAAACTGCATAGTAATAGTATAAGCATTTTATTTTTTATGTGGTGACTAATAGATTATAGAATGCTTCGTCTACTACATTGCAGTTAAGAGTGTCAGTGGCCTAGTGGCTTATTGGATCGACTAGGATAGGAACTAGCAACCTTGTTTGTATTAATAATTTTACTTATGGTGTTAACAATGAAACAAAAACTTTGTTACTTTATATTGTTTTTTTATAGCAATGAGGCATACGAGCACTCAGGCCACCTGATGGTAAGAGGGATCTGAGACCCATAGACATTTGAATTATCGAGAATACAATCCCAACGACTTCAAATGCATTGCCAACCCTGAGGATTAAGATGGAATGCCTCTATGCTAGTTGTTTCACCGGTTGCCTTATCCCCACACCGGAATACAACAATGCGAACACTACTGTTTGGCGGTAGGTTAATGGCACCAGGTCCTACCACCACTGAACTGTTACTTAATTTTAGGCAAATATTGTTTTATACATACATAACATCACGCAGAAACTTAATGAGTAAAGTGGGTTTTGGATCTTTATTCCACTTTGGTTAAGCCCATCTTGCTTCTATATACAGTCCTCTTAAGCCAATACACAGTTAAGCGGGGCGGAGCTATTGCAACTAAGGGGATAAATGTATTTTTTTTAAATTGTATGAAACATTTAAGAACAATTTAAGCGCCCTTTGATAGTAGTTTAAGTGCCTAAATTTCTCTAAACTTAAAATAGTTTTAACTCGTTTTATTCCTTTAAAATCTTTAAAAGATGCATTATATTTACCCCGTTAGTTGCAATAGCCCCGCCCCCTCATCTCAAATTTAATTGCCAAAGTAGATTCAATCACCTCCTGTTAGTAATTGACTAATGAGGTTTGTGATAGCTACAGGAGTTTTATTTGAGATGCTGCTATTTGGCTTAGATAGTAATCTTCGACTATCGAGAAAATAAGAGCTATTTAAACTCTAACAATATGATTAAGATATAAACTGAGTCACGTTGAAAAAGTTGGATGTGGATATTATTAGTCGCATGTTTACTCATTCCAAAAATCTAATTCGACAGAGTCGACGTAGCTCCGCTTCGCAAAGCTCCTATTTCTGGGTTGTTCTGGCCCTTCGGGCCTGATTTAAATACGTACCTAACCCACCTATGTATTACGATGAAATTACTATTAGTTCAATTGGTGATGGTATGGGACTATTGGGACAAAAATATTAGTGCCACTTATCCCATGGGACTACTGGGACGAAAATGTCCCAGTTATACCATTATGGAACAACTTAATAGGGTTAGTGGAATAGACGTAAAAAACAAGTCTTAAACGAGGCTTTGAGGCCAATAGAAGTTGGCGTTGCAAAGGAATACGTTTTAAAACAATTTAATCGCTCTTATGTAGTAGTTTACATACCTAAATTTCCATTAATGTCAGCAAAAATACTTTTATTTAATTAAAAACTATAAAGGTGGGTACGTATTAGAGCAGCCTCCGGTTGAGGAACGCACGGCTCAACTATTTTGCTCAAATTCAACCGCGCTCACGCGCTGTGCGCGAGCAGCGGGCGAGCGGCGCTCGGCGAGCCGCCGAGAGTCGGTCTTTAGACCGTGCTCAAAGGCGCCTCGTTGTGCGTGTCTCGCGTAATTTGGACGTGTGTCTGAGCGTGCGTACCTTGTCTGTGGGCGAGGCGCGTACAAATTTGACAAAGTTGCTGAGCCGTTCCACCACCGAGGCGATTTCTTCTTTTTGTTAATAATTCCGCGGCCGCGGCTGTCATCGTGCCCGACGCCATTTTGAAATGTCGGCTCGCGGCGAGCACGCTGCCTCAACCGCGCATGTTTACGTGCAACAATTTGGCTCACGGCAACTCGACGCGCGGGGCGGGCATGCCTTAGGCTGAGCCATTCAGATTCGTACCCAGCTTAAGTGCCGCATTTACCCCTCCGTTGGAATAGCCCCGCCCGACCTTACCAAAGTAGATGTTAGTGTTGTCGATCTAAATAATAAATAATAATTATGATAGCAGTGATAGCACGGTTACATCAATGTACGTAAAATTTTGGTAAACCGGGGAGGACATCGTGAATATAACACTATAATAGTTATTTGTGTAACAAGAGAGCAAAATTGGGTTTTGCTGCGAGTGTTGATTTTGAATCGAGCAAGCGAAGGATTCTAGAATTGAATCACGAGCGTAGCGAGTGATTATAGGTTAGAATCCTGAGTGCAGCGAGGGATTCAAAAACACGAGATGCAAATAACTTTGGTCTCGTGTTGCACATACAATTTCACCTCAGCAGCGAGAATAATAAACTTAGTATCAATTTCACCATACGATGTTAACCGCTTAACAGACGATTAGGGCGTTAACAGTTGTCAAAATGTATGAACCAACAGTCGATTAACATTTATTCAATTTAACATCGTATGGTGAAATTGGTACTTAAGGTGAAAAAGACAACATCCCCCAGCCGCCCGCGCGCTGCACCACGGCCACCTTTATTTTGTGAACAAAAATTTAAGTTTGTCTCACGCTCGCAGCAAAATCGAATTTTGCTTACTGTCTTTAAACAACAAAACTACCCCTTTTTCACCTCCCCTTACTTGAAGTATAAATTAAAACAAGGTAATAAATAAAGGACGGACGATGGATGCTATATGGTGACGAAAGTATAGGATGGATAAGACTTTTATTAAATTTCAAGTAATATTTACGTAAAAAAAATATGCAGTTTTTGTTGTGTTTGTGTTAGTTTGTGTTTGTGTGTTCAGTAAGTGCATTATACCTCTATCCTTCACCGTACATAATTAGTATATTAAGAAACTACTAGCCACTTGTAAATTATCACATCTTAAGTGTTAAAACTATTTAGTGTTCATATTTACACTTGGGAGCAAAGAAATCGTGCCATTAATTACTATTTTATTTTTTTTTATGTTAAGGAGAAGGCACCCGAGCACTCAGGCCACCTGATGGTAAGTGGAATCTGAGACCCATAGACATTTGAATTGTCAAGACTACAATCCTAAGACCTCAAATGCATTACCAACCCTGAGGACTAAGATGGAATGCCTCTATGCTAGTAATTTCACAGGTTGTCTTATCCCCACACCGATTACTGAATTACCATAGAAAGTGGCTCAATTTCTTTGCTCCCAAGGATATTACGAACGTAATAATCAACGTCTAAGACATTGATTATTTACTACAACATTAGAATTGTATAACTAATTTGCAATTATATTCTCTTTTTAAAACCAATTTTCGTCATATCCATATTACGTATATCGTTTGACATGATTTTGACGTAATTTGCATCCGCCGCCCGTAGGGCATCCAATCCCGCATGTTTTTTGTGATCTCGGTATTTGCGGGAACGATGATTTACGATCCCGCGATCTCGGTATTTGCGGGATCTCGCAGGTGTTAAATGAGCTGCCTATTAAGTGTTGTGTGAAGTGTTATTTATATGTGTAAATAAAACACTGTATTTTTCATTTATTACTTTTAATTATTTAAGACTTCTATTTCTGCACTTGTTAGAAACATAGTGTCTAAGTCTCGTCTGCCAGACTGCTTCGAATGTACTTTCCGCGCTGGATTACTCGCTCCTTGCGGGACTGGAAAATGACGCGCGATCCCGGTATACCGAGATTGGATGCCCTAGTCGTCCGCCCATTACTAATAAAGGACTCCTGTTTACGCACACGAAATAAAAGTAAGGTGTTATACTAAATTATATTTTATTATGAGTCCATACATAATACCTAGTCACTATGATAAACATACTTTATTCTATCCACATCTACGTATCTCTATGTTACATTCAGTTCATTATAATTTGTACTAAATTCAGCATTTTCAACCGTTCTGTACATGGAATGAATGTCTAAAGAAATCATTTATTCAATAGGTCTGTAACTTTCTCCATTATAAATTTGCCACAGTACAAAGCCGTTACGTTTTACACTTTTAAGATTTAATACAGTTAAATATTAAACATATAAATTGATATTCAATAACATTTGAAGTCGTATATGTTTCGCTTGATATTTAAAATCTGTTTATATTGTCTTTTAATGTTATATCTACAGATAGGTTTATATCTATTTTCAACGGAGACCTGAAAAGAAAAAAAAAATTAAACACGGGTAATGTTCAATAGGAATGCGTCCTGGGCAACAACAAAAACTATTTAGTCCGTCAGGTTATCTAAAAATATTTAACACGTATTTTATGCTTTATCAAATCAATCAATTGAATTTTGAAAAAAAAAAAAAAAAATTTAAAATCAACATTGACAAAGATAACGCGAATCAAAGTTCGGGAGTGGGGACTCATGACGTCACAAAGTGGTAAAAAGTGTGACGTTCAACGCACTATATACAACGTGTTACAAAATAATCCGTAAAAAAGAAATTACGAAAGTAGTGACAACCCTAGTATACTGTATACCTAAGATACTCAACTGACGTTATTTAATAAGGGTTGACACTACTTTTGTAATTTCTTTTTTACGGATTATTTTGTAACACGTTGTATATATATATTCGTAATTTTTTGTTTGACAAAAGGAAAAATACGAGATCAATATTTTTTGTTAATGTTAATGATTTTTTATGAGTGAATCTTTACGTATTCTTATTTCTCTTAATAAAATGAATGTCACATACGGACGGATGAATGGACTGATATTACATTGAAAACTAAAACAGGATTGGCGAGTTAGGTGTGACAAACACATAATTTTATATAACTTTTGACACTTAAACGTTCCTCCTAAAACGTTCTGCGTTTATTATATTATAATCGATCCAATAGTTTAGACGATGGTGTCAGATTATTAAACGAGAAATATTTGGAGTCGCGGGCAGTTTTATTTGAAATAGTCCATGTACTTAACCTTTTCAAAGCCTTAAGTCAAATACAAATGCGTCATCGTTTATACAAAATTTAACTTGATCCAAACGAAATAAAGTCTATTTTAAACTGTACCTGTGACAACTATAAGTGTTGGTGGCATTGTAGGCACGACATGACTATTATAGGCGTCGTTGGCGTTCAAAGTGTTAAAATTATACATAGACGTAACGAAAAGTTATCTGGGCTGGGATAATAACGATATCGTTATTTGACGTGTTTCCGTATTGTCAACGTTTTGATAGCTCTTATGTCATTTACAATAATGGCGACTGTGACATAAACGATTCTAAACCATGTCAAACGCGATATCGTTATAACGCTGTAGAATAGAGGCCCTGGGCTTGGATTCTACACGATAATAACGATATCGTATTTGACGTGTTTCCGTATTGTCAACGTTTTGATAACTCTTATGTCATTTACAGTAATGGCGACTGTGACAAACGATTCTCATATACGTCAAACGCGATATCGTTATAACGCTGTAGAATAGAGGCCCTGTACAAAAACTACTGAACCTGCACATACCTAATCGTTCCTACTGGCATTCGAACCCGAATCTCCCTCGCTGTCGCTCGACCACTCTCCCTCGCTGTACTCCCTCTCTTCTTTCTTCTTCTTCTTCCTCCTGTTCACCCGCACTTCGCGATCTTCTCGCTCTTCTCGTTCTTCTCTTTCGTCCTCGCTGGAGGTCTCTCGCCGTTGCGACTCGATCTCTTCTAATTCTTCAAATAAAATGGTTTTTTTTTACATAAAAAGGCGTTATTTGTTTGTATCATAATCGGAGCCCGGAATTTTCGTAGCAATTTTTATGTGTCATAGGGACTTCTCGTTTATCGACTTCCGATATACATAATTTTATCGATACATTATAGACACAACACAAAATATCAATAAAGATTAAATGTAAAGGTAAACAACAGACGGTCTTATTGCCAAAGAACGATCTCTTTTATATAACTTTTGAGTGGCTGAAAATGTTAAATAGAGATTTGCAATGAAAAGTTACTAATTAACAATTCTACATTTAATCAGTTCAGTTTAGTGTTTTAACATTTATCAATTAAATGTTCAAAGTCAGTTTTAGTGCTAACAAGTGTTTCATCATTAGTTTATCTATAAAATAAATAGATAGTCATAATTTTATCTTGTCTCGAAGAGATCGCTCATTCGCGATAAGACTGCATGTTGTTTACACTCGTAATCAAATTAAAAAAAATGTATTCTGTATTTATCGATACACACATATCGGAAGTCGATAAACGAGAAGTCCCTATGACAGATCAGAAGTGCTACGAGAATTCCGGGCTCTGATCATAATAATATAGCGTTCATCCATACTAATACTGTTAACGTTCAAGTTACATTGTCCGTCTGGTATTTACGCTTTTACGGTTAAAAGGATTGTGAAGTCGCGTAGCTGCTGTTGGCAACACATACAACAGAAATAATTTTATTATACTGGCAACACTGTCTCTTCCTCCACCGGCCTAGCCGGGTCGTGTCTCCTGAATTCTATTATGAATAAATAGTGATTATTATAATCGGACGTATTTTTTAATATACAACAGCCTACGCATCCAACATTGGTCCTTCGAACCGGATCCGGATACCACGAGCTGTCAAAAAGAATCCATACAAATTTAGCTCAGGGCGATCGTTTCTCACCCCTAAATTAATCCGATTTCCAAGATATTTAAATATTATGTAGTTCTCACGAAAAACTAGGTTTGTACATTTAAGTATTTTTTAATGTTTCTTTCTAGTAAAAAAAATATTGGAAATAATATTCGTAATATCTACAACAACTTCAAAATTCGTAAAAATCGGACATCGTTTAAGGGGAAAGAAAAACGTTACCGCATTTTGTAAGGCGATTTTTTGCTTCACAGTCTTCTTAAACTGCTGAACCGATTTCCTATGAAATTTGGTATGGAGATAGCTTGAGCCTTGAGGAAGGACAGGGTCGAGTCGCGGGCAACAGCTAGTTTCGTGTAACACTGCCATGCTAGCAAGGTTAAATATTATCATACATGTAGGAGACGTGTCAGATATTAATGCGCTTAGTCATAGTTTAATTTTATAGACAATTAACTGTAATTGCTGTAGAATGTCAGGTTGACTTTAATCCTAAGGTGGGTCACAAAGGGTGTAACAGGATAGCCCTTCAAAAGCCCCCCGGAGCTTTGAGTTTGGATTTATTTTGCAGTGTTCCACCTTTGTTAATTATATAAAACTTACATATTACTAGCAACCCGCCAGCGGCTTCGCCCGCTGCAATTTTTTTTTGTTTCTTACATGTCACTTAGGGGTATGAAAAATAAATAGTAGCCGATTCTCAGACCTACCGAAATAAAATTTCATAAAAATCGGTCAAGCCGTTTCGGAGGAGCAAGGTAACTAACACTGTGACACGAGAATTTTATATATTAGACGTAGATAAGTTGTTGGTTCATATTTAGGCAAAAATGGTGCTAGCACGACGAGCTATACCGGGTGTTTTTACTTTTTTCAAGGAAATTAAGTAAGTAGAGAGCTGGTTTTTTTTAAGCTTTTTATTGGTTACAGCAATACTCATGCAAAATTTGATATTTGTCCGTTTCATACTTTAAGTGAAACAATGACGGTTTAGGGTTAAATTAATGCCGTGAGGTTCCAGGGGGCAGTAGATGGCTAAAAATTGGTATTAAGCATCATCTGATAATAGTTCCAAAAGTGGGGGTAATTTTTGAAGAGCCTGGTACTCCTTTTAAATCTTTGACTGTTCAACAATGATAGTCGTACCTTGGCAGAGCTGTCCGGTGGGCGAGGCGGAGCGCAGGCCCTTGAGCGTGTTGGAGAGGTCGATGTTGGGCGGCAGGGCGTGTTCTTCTTCCTCCTCCTCTGTGTCGCGCTTTTTCTTCTTCTTGCTCTTCGGCTTCTTCTCCTTCTTGCGTTTCTTCTTCTTTGAGCTGGGAGATGAGCGGTTTTTAGTGAATGGTTTAGTAGTGGTCGGACCCTGTGCAGGGTCCGTCCGGATCGCTACCACCATCTTATCCATTAACCACCCGCCAAGCAACAATGCTCGCACTCGACAACCGGTGAAATTACTAGCATAGAGGCATTCCATCTTAGTCCTCAGGGTTGGCAACGCATTTGAGGTCGATTATGTATAGTCCTGAGAATTTAAATATCTATGGATCTCTGATTCCACTTACCATCAGGCCCGAGTGCTCGTAATGAAAAACGGTTGCAGAGGCTTAAAAGTCGGCAATAAGAGGACGAGTAACGTATACGGCTTTTACGAGATTTTCCCCGAAAAAAAATGCTGCCAGCATCTTTGGCTCTGATCAGTATTTTAGTCATAGTTTAGATTATATCTTAGGTTATAAGAAGACTGTGAATCAAACAATTTCCATACAAAATGCGATAACGTTTTTCTCCCCTTAAACGTTGTCCGATTTTCACGATTTTTGAATATGTTGTAGACATTATGAAAAACTAGGTCTGCACGTTTTCCTTTCCAAAAAAATATTTGTTGGAAAGGGACAAATACAAAAAAAAACATAAACGGAAACGTACAAGCCTAGTTTTTTTATTATAACTACAACATATTCAAAAATAGTGAAAGTCGGACTTGATTTAGGGGGTGAGAAACGTTATCGCCCGGAGCTACATTTGTATGGATTATTTTTGACAGCAACGCCATTTAAGCATCGCTTCACAATCCTTTTAATGTTCGTTTATTATTTCTGTAAATATAAAAAATAAAATTACCCGTCTTCGTCAGATTCTTCGTTGTCATCCGACGACCTGCAAATAAAATTGAAATAATGATATGATACTTGTAGTACTGTTAGGCGATGGGCTTGCAACCTGTCACTAATACACTAGTAAACTTCTTGGCCTGATTGTGCAAAATGTGGTTATATAATTATAAACAAGTCTTGTTAACAGTTGTTGGTATTTCTGTAGCTCTGCTTAGCCCACTCTGGGAACGAAGGCGTGATGTTATGTATGTATATCTTTTTTGAACACAGATTGGGATGGAGTTGTCCGGGAACTGGTCCAATGAATTATTATATAAAAACATGGTAATAACATTAAATATCACACTTACTTGTATTTCCTGCGTTTACTTCTGCGATGCGACTTATCATCAACATCGTTACCTGAAACAAGAGTTTTAAGTCAAAATCAACAATTTCTAATTTTGTATTTTTCGATTTGCCCAAAGGTCAAAGTGGTAGAGAATGTTGATAGGCATGTTCACCTTTCGTATTTTTTTTGTGCAATAAAGACCGGCGTTGGCTTCACAACTAACACAACTACCACAGTATAATCTCTTTATTTTTATTATGTTAAAGATAATTGGACGCTGTTACGCAATAATGTGTCAACCCACAAGTATTTAGCAAAAAAACGTCAACCTACAATGATCGCACCGAGGGTTGACACTTTATTGCTAAATACTTGTAGGTTGACACATTATTGCGAAACAGCGTCCAATTATTCTATCGCAGTGGTTTATTGTTAAAAATAGATATGTTTTCTTTGTTTCTTAAATAAATAAATAAAATAATAATTTGCGAGAAAAAAAAATCAATTTTTGAGACACAGTTTCTTTTGATTATATTTAATTCTACTTTAATTCACTAATACACTGGTAAATATCTTAGCCTGACTATACAAAATGTGGTTACAGAATTATCAACAAGTTTAGAGTTGTTGGTATTCTGTTGCTCTGCCTACCCCACTCTGGGAATAAAGGCGTGACGTTATGTATGTATGTAATATAACACGAGTAGGGTATTATTGGGGATTCTGGATCATTTGTCCTCGCTGCGCTCGGATGATCCAGAATCCCCAATAATGATCCAGGATCCCCAATAGTTTCCATCGATCAGGGATCTAGTCGGATGATCCAGGATCCCCAATAGTTTCCATCGATCAGGGATCTAGTCGGATGATCCAGGATCCTCAATAGTTTCCATCGATCAGTGATTCAGAATTCCATAAACTCAACAGGTAAACGAATGACCTGACAATCCTTCAATGGTAAATTTGCATATTCTCGCCTCATAAATTTCTATTACAAAATATTTTGTATAGAGAAGCAAAACCGGAGTGCCGTATAATTCAATTTTATATTACTTATATTTTTGTTTACGGCACTCCGGTTTATTTTTCATAAATTTATTACTTTGTTTATTTATCTTTGTTTATTCATCTTTGTCCCTGTTAACACTTTCCACACAACCATTGCTGTACTAATGTTATAGGATAGTCCCGCTAACAGTTTTCTGGAGTGGCCAATTCCATACTAATTGTTTAAGGACAAGGCGGTCTTTCGATACGTTCCAAAGGGGCGCCTCCTCTGTACTGATATTTACTCAACCAAGATAATACTAGAACGCTGATCTATATATGCGACCGATCGTAAAAACTTTGATAGCGTGATTCAGGTCTTTTTCAATTATTACTGTCAAATCAAAATAAAAACTGCAAACTTTTTTTGATTTCAAGCTATCTTCAGTTGTTATTAAAAACCACATTATTAAAAGTTTTGATTAAAGTGAAATACATTAATTATTCCAATATTTGTGTATTATTCAAGTAATGAGAGATTGTTACGACATCTATTTAAAAAGGTAGGTACTTAACATCTGCTAGTCTGACGATAAAGTGACTCACGCGCTACTGTTACTAAGAACTACTCAATGTTATTGTTAGCGTAAGATGGCGCTATTTGACAATGCTATTTGAATGGAATAATACAGTGAAATGAATCTGCGGTCTTTAATAAAGTAAAAATTTCGTAGGTGAACTGAAACTTTAATAAATAAATCGACTGAAACTATTAAGTTTATCTCAACACTGTAATCGTTCGCGATGTACATCAAAGTTCGAACATTGTTACGACATCTATTTAGGTAAATCAAGTGTCAACTTTATTGCTGATTGACAAGAAACTCCGCGCTGTGTTTACTAATCAAGAACTTCGTTAATCAATGTTAAGATGGCGCTATTAATACAAATAATCGATATGAAACTAGCACGATGTTTTTACTGTTTACTAAGAACTTCGTTAATCAATGTTAAGATTGTGTGCATGAATGCAATAAAGTAAAAATAATTTCGAACCTTGAGAGCCATTACATAGCATGCTTTATGACATGTAAATAATAGGAAGCGTAAGTAATTTATGTTCATGCTTCACATGATTCGAACAAATATATGTGTTTTTCTTTCTTCTTTATAGCTAAAGCCGATTCACAAATTCTGAGAGTTAAACAAGTTATTTAAACAATAAGTATAGTAAGTCGTTGCTGTCTTCAAGCCAACCAGTGCCTGTTTTATATTTCCTTATTTTTTTTTTTTTTTTTTAATAATAAATATCAGGGGGACAATCTCATACAAATTGACCTAGTCCCAAACTAAGATCTAGGCTTGTACTATGGGTACTAGACAACGATATAAATACTTATATAGAGAAATAAATACTTAAATACATAGAAAACATCCAAGACTCGGGAACAAATACTCGTGCTCATCACACAAATATCTGCCCATACCGGGAATCGAACCCGGGACCGCTAGCTTCGTAGGCAGGGTCCCTACCAACTCGGCTAACGCATCATATCGTCTTCATAGTTAGGCTACATTCGGTACATAGAAACGCATTAAAGTACATGCAGCTACCAAATACGAATAAGGTTTCAGGTTAACGCAACAAGCTGGCGCCGCGCCTTATAGGTGTAAAGGATTGGGAGTGATTCACAATAATTATATTTTATTTTCTAATAGACGAACGTCTGTAATGCAGAATTAAGGTTTGATTTTGTTTGGACAATCTCATTTGAAATAAAATTATATTACTAATAATTTTAATTGGTAACATCTAAATGCAGCCTTAGTTTATAGGGTTATAAATGGAGCTTCCATTTATTTGAGCATTCAATTGGTAGTGGCAGTGCAGTGAGTGAGACAAGTAATTAAAAAGAAGCAGCAAGTATGTACGTAATATTTTTTATTTTTTATTATTTATGTTGATTGTGTTTGGTTAGTGATGCTTATTCAAATACTTTTAATAAAAATAGGTCGGCAGTGTTCAATCCGTTCGATTCCGATGAGGAGATTAGCTGTGCCCAGCAACAGACTGCATCTACCGCTTCTACGAGTGCAGCGAAAGTTAAGACGGTAAAGGCGAAGCAGAGAAGAACTAAGAAGGCGGCGGAACTGCACGGCTGTGATTCAGACCTGGACAGCGTCGCGAATGCATCAGCTGCTCAACCGAAAAAGAGACGAGTCGCTGTGTTTCTTGATTCCGAGGTAAGATGCCTATCTTGGGCGATTGTTTATCAAAACATACTTCGAGGATACGATAGCTTAGTTGGTAGTGACCCTGCCTACGAAGCTAGCGGTCCCGGGTTCGATTCCCGGTATGGGCAGATATTTGTGTGATGAGCGCAAGTATTTGTTCTCAACTATTGGCTAGGTCAATTTGTGTAAGATTGATTTTATTATTATGATGATTTCATTAAAACTGTTTTTACCCAACTTTAAGCCGATTTCAGTTGGACTGACCTAGGTCATGATAACAGTTTGTCGCTGGATTTTTTTAATAATTTAAGTGATTTTCTTAATTGTATTTATAAAGGTGAATAATATAAGGTTGCTAAATAATTTCAGGGTGACGAAGAGGAACCGATCAGGGCCGCTCCGCTACGTAATTTTTTGACAAGAAGGACGGGCTCCGGGTACACGCTGCAACGAGATCCCAGCCGGCGCGGGGAGTACTACGTCGAACTCCGAGTCTTCACCACGCGGGAGCTTGAGCCGGTAGCGACGGAAGCAACCAGGTGGAAACATGCCTTTTTCACATATAAAGGGGCTGTAAATAATAATAGCCCAGTTTTCAAAGCGGTCAGACAAGTTGCTCAGGCTGCTAAAGAAGAGTATAAAGGCGTGCAGCCTGTGTTGTACCCGTCAAATACTTTTTAACTAATTTTAGTTATGTGTTTATTGTAATCTGCTACTTTACAGTCGGTTTAAAGGCAAATTTAAAACTTTTGCGGTTTTCAACAAATGTAATTATTACAAAACAAAGCACGTCTTACATAGAACAAAAATAGTATAAGATGTTCTTTTGCGATGTATGTAATGTTTCCGTTCCAAAATTAGCAGCACATAAAAAGACTAATATCCACAAGTCTAATAGTTTGTTAAGTACGCGGCTTGAAAACGTTTATATAATAGCTAATGCTTTTCGGAGTAGAATTGTTAGTTATAAAGTCAATCCCTCAAATACGAATATTACCCCAGATTCATTTTTATGTGAAAACTCTGATATAGCACAACAACTTATTAAAGATTCATTACAAAAGCATGTCTCACTCAAAGTTAATTTGGAACTTTTCGTAAAGTATTGTTTGCCAAAAAATAGTGAAAGTTCCATTAAGTCATTTAACACTAAATACGATATAGTTTTGCAGAGTACAGACGTTTTATCATTATATAAATCACTTGCTGATGTACTAATTACTAAATGTGCGGAATTTGAGCTCTCGGAATCAGGATGGACAATCGAATCAGTTAGTCACTTAGAGATAAACATAGTAAAATACAATCCTTTGAGAGCTGGATCGTTTATACCATTACCAAAACATATTGCTAATACAAAAGCTTGTTTGAATATAAATAATGAGGATAATCACTGTTTTATATGGTCTATAATGGCTCACTTGTATCCTAGCAAGGTTAACTCAAACAGAGTCTCATCTTATCCCAAATACCAAAATGTTTTAAACACTTCCGGCATGGCATTTCCACCAAGCATCTCTGATATAAGGTGGTTCGAAGCCAACAATACTGATATTAGTTTTAACATCTATGGTTTAACAAAAAATGGTAGTGTTATGGGCCCTTTATATAAAACCGCTAATCGTAAATTACAGCACATCAACTTGTTATTAATAACTAAAAATAGTAAGGCACACTTTTGCCTAATAAAAAACTTTGAGAAACTTGTTCGCAAACAAATAACTAAACATAAATCTAAGATACATTTGTGTGAAGATTGTTTTTTATATTTTTCAACAGAGGAAAAATTAATTCAGCATAGTTGTGCAGGGGTACAAACTGTTTTACCAGAGGCAAATACACAACTTTTTTTTTCTAATTTTGAAAGAACTCAGGAGGTGCCTATTGTGATCTATGGTGACTTCGAAAGCTTATTACGAGAGTATTCAGATAAAAGTAAATCTATGTACGTGGAAAATATTCAATTGCATGAGGCATCTTGCTTTGCATATTACATTTGTTGTAGAAGCGAGCCTTATTTAAACGACTATGTTTCTTATCGCGGTCCCAACTGTTCGAAAAAGTTTGTGGAGTCTATATGTAATGATGTGCAGCGATTGTACTCAATATTATCTGTCAGCAAACCTATGATTCCGCTTACGCTAGAGGAACAGCTATCATTTGAAACTAGCACTGCTTGTCATATTTGTAAAGACAAGTTTTCATCTAGTGATAACATTGTAAAGGATCATGATCACTTCACAGGTCGATATAGAGGGCCCGCTCACAATAGTTGTAATTTAAATTCAAAACCTTGCCCATTTATACCAATAATTTTTCATAACCTTTCCGGATATGACTGCCATTTGTTTATTAATGAACTCACAAACGTATGCGGTCGAATAAACCTTATCCCAAAAAATAAAGAAAAGTATATTTCGTTTACGAAGTTCATTCCAATAGACCAGCAAAATGTAGCTCAATTAAAATTTATTGATTCTTTCAACTTTTTGAGTTCAAGTTTAGACAATTTAGTAAATACAATGAAAAAAGATGATTTCCAACATTTAAAATCATTTTTTGGAGATGGGGCCAAGTTTGATATAGTGCGAAGAAAGGGTGTCTATTGTTACGATTATATAAACTCTTGGCAACGTTATGAAGAAACCCAGTTGCCTCAGGCTTCCAATTTTTTTAGTAAACTCTCATCAGAATCTGTATCTTCTGAGGATTATAATCATGCCTTACATGTTTGGGAAACTTTTGCTATTAAAAACTTAGGAGAATATACAGATTTATACTTGAAATGTGATGTGCTTCTTCTATGTGACGTTTTTGAAAAATTTCGAAGCATGAGCCTTAAATACTACAATCTTGATCCCTGTTATTACGTATCGTCACCATCATTAAGTTGGGATGCTATGTTATTATACACAAAAGTAAAATTGGATCTACTCTCCGATATAGATATGTATCAAATGCTGGAAAACGGAATAAGAGGAGGTCTTGCTCAATGTTCACATAGATACGCAAAGGCGAATAATAAATATCTTCCAGATTTTAACATTAACGAGCCGAATAGCTTTTTAGCCTATTTAGACTGTGTAAATTTATATGGATATGCAATGATGCAGCATCTGCCAACAGGAAATTTCAGGTATCTTAACGATGATGAATTAGCAAACTTTAACGTTGAAAAACAGTCACGCGATTCTGATACCGGTTTTATACTTGAAGTCGACCTTCACTATCCTGTTGAACTTCATGAGTCTCATTCAGATATGCCATTTGCAGCTGAAAAATTTGCTCCTAGAGGAAGCAAAAATAAAAAATTAATTGCTAGCCTCTACGACAAACATAGATACATTATTCACTACATGCATTTAAAAGAATGTTTGAAAAATGGTCTTGTTTTGTTAAAAACATATAAAGTTTTAGCTTTCGATCAAAGTAACTTTTTAGAACCATACATATCTTTAAATACCACCTTGAGACAAAATGCTAGCTCAGATTATGAAAGGGATTTTTTCAAAAAGCAAAACAATTCAATATTTGGCAAAACGATTGAAAATAAAAGAAAACAGGTTGATGTAAAACTTGTTAATATCTGGAAAGATCATTCAAATAACACAAATAAATTTTGCGGCGCGGAAAAATACATAAGTGCTCCCAACTTCAAAAACTTGGCAGTTATATCTGATTCATTAGTAGCAATTCAGTTGCAACAGACAAAAATCGTTTTAGATCGACCCATATACGTGGGTTTCTCTATTCTAGAAATAGCCAAAAGTCATTTGTATCGCTTTCATTATGATGTGATGAAACGTGTTTATAAAAATAAAATTCATCTTTGTTATACGGACACTGATAGTCTTTTGTATTTAATTCATACAGAAGATTTCTATGAAGATATCAAAACACACATAAAGTATTTTGATACTAGCAATTTTGATGCTAGCAACATATTTAATATGCCCTTAGTGAACTGTAAAATTCCAGGATATTTTAAAGACGAAATGGGGGGTGAGATCGTGAAGGAATTTGTAGGTTTGAGAGCAAAACTATATTGCATAGATACCCAAATTTCAACAATCAGGAAAGCAAAGGGAATAAAAAAGTGTGTTACAAAAAAACTTAATATTAATAAATACAAAAATGCTTTATTTCAAAATGAATGTTTTAGAGATAATATGTGTGTAATAAAATCAAAAAATCATAAAATTTTCACGCAAAAAATCAATAAGCTAGTTCTTACAAGGGATGATGATAAAAGGTGTGTATTAGAAGATAATGTTTCGACTTTGCCTTGGGGACATTACAAATTAGCATTTTAATGTGGCAGCACTGTAAAGTAATAGAAATTTAATGCAAACGTGTGAATTGTAACATTTATATTATTTTTATAAAAACAATAAATGATGAATGTATGCCTATTGTTTTTCTTTCATTTACCTCCGCCAGCTAATTAATCACGTGCTTAGTAATAAACCCGCCTAACTCAAAACTATTAATCTTTCCATATTTCAAGACGCACTCTTGATTTAAAATAAGTTGGCTTTTTTATTTTGAGTTACGCTGGTTTTACACCTATTGCAATCGTATTATCATGACTCGATCGCTTCTACTGTCAAGTCAATAAGAGCTATCACAACGTTGATAATACGTTAGCAACAGGGAAACAATCAGACAATATAGAGTGAGGAGCCATTAATAAAAATTATTAAATGGGACAACCTCACACAAATTTACCCCAGTCCCAACTAAGCTCTAGGATTGTGTTAGGGTACTAGACAACGATAAACATGCTTATATAAAGAAATAAATACTTAAATGCATAGAAAACACCCCAGACTCAGAAACAAATACTCATGCATGCATTACACAGATATTTGCTCTGAGCGGGAATCGAACCCGGGACCGCTAGCTTCGTAGGCAGGGTCTCTACCAACTAAGCCAGCCACGTCACCAATAGAGTGGCTGAAATATTGATTAACTTTAAGAATTTAATTAAACAAAGTTGCTATTCTTTTATTTCGTTATAATTGAGATTCAGACAAGGAATTTGATACTGTTGCAGAGAAACAAGTCATAACATGTTAAAACGAGTTGTCCCTGCTTGTTTAACTTTGGCTCGGCGCGTAGGAATGTGGCTACGTAAAGAGTTGCTGACGCGGCGTGCGCGCAATTCGACTTTATCTTCTTAGTGTATGACCCAAGTTAAATAATAAAAAAATAATGTCGGTTTGTAGTTCCGCTACAATACTGTTGCAGAGGAAACAAATCATGACATGTTATAACGTGTTATCTCTGTTTATTTAACTTTGGTTGCACGTAAAATAAGTTCCACATTCTATATGAACATCATTTATTAAAATAAGGTTGATAATAATATTAAACTTAATAAGGTGAAAGTACAACAATAATAATTAAATAGCAGGCAGACTTCTTATAAACCATTGTCTTTACTAATTTACACTTAATGAGACAAAAAATAACATATTTATAACGCCAAATTATTTATAAATAAACATAAATTAAAGAAATTTATGATAAAATTAAAACAACGCTACATTAATTACATTACGGAAGAAAAATAATAATAATTACTATTTTTCTTCCTTAATTCAAACTTCGTTGACAATAACTTATATTAATTGGCTCTACAAAGTAAGTAAATAACAATATAATTGGCATAAATTGATTTTATAATTCAGAACTATAATATAAAATAAACATGGAGATATAATAGAAATAAGTCACAATTATACATATATAACTAACACCGAAATTAATCACTTTCAAGTTTTTTCATAATTTTTTTTAACACATTTTCTGTGCTGTCCAACACTTCATCATACGGATCACACACGAGATATTGCGCACTAACTGAACGATCACTGTAACACTCGTCCATTGTCTCAATGTTTATTTTAATTAAATATCGTCCATTGCGAATGTTATTTTTAATTACAAATGATGATCCTTTTCTACTACGATCCTTTTTATTAATACCCGATTTGGTATTTAATGCTTTCAACTCCCTTTTGTCCCGCGGAGCGTCAGGCTCTCGCGTTACGGTTGCGTTACACATGTTTTCTCTACGGGCTAAAAGCTCTTGCCGCTTTTTTTCCACTTTTTCCATGTAACCGTCAACGTCTTGAGCATAATAAAAAGGATGATCCTCCGGCACATCGTGGAAAACGGGGCTGACATCATATATGCTGCCAAAATCAAGTCGATCATTCTGCGTGCTGTCTTCCATAATTATCTGAAATATAAAAGTGTCATAAGTTTTTATTTAATAAAAATGGCAATAAATCCAACATAACTGGATGAAGCAATAAAAAATAGATTTACTTACCTATATATTTTAAATACGCGGGACCCACGTTAGAAGCGAGACAAATGTCGACTGCGACTGACGCTCGAGTAGCAGCAATTTAGATCTCGGTGTATAATATTCTTCGCCTAATATAAGACAGGAATGTGTAATTAGAGAAATGATAAAGACTTACAAAGATAATTCATTGATTTAGGATGATTATATTATTACAAGTATTTATTTGATATTATATTAAATTACTGAACAGAAGGCGAAATGAAATTTATTAAACAGCCTGTGTCAATAGAAATCAGCAAAATAAGTGATGGATCACATTGCACTAATTATAATAACAGACATAGTATGCTTCTTCCCAACTCTATACGATGTATTATATGTGGACCATCAAATTGTGGAAAAACAAATATAATTTTAACTTTATTGCTTCATGAAAATGGGTTAAAATTTCGAAATGTCTACATTTACTCTAAAACAACTTTTCAACCTAAATATAGATTTTTAGAGGAAGTTCTTAAAAGAATACCCGAAATTAAACTGTTTATGATCCACGATGAAAAAGAGGTAATCTCTCCTCATGAGGCGATGCCCAATTCAATATTTATCTTTGATGACGTAGCTTGCGAAAACCAGACTAATATTCGTAATTACTTTTGTATGGGCAGACATAAAGGAATAGACTGTTTTTATTTAACGCAGACTTACTCTAAAGTGCCAAAGCAATTAATACGAGACAATGTTAATTTTTTGATAATTTTTAAACAAGACGATATCAATTTAAAACATATTTATCGTGAGCACGTAAATTCTGACATTAGTTGGGAAAAATTCAAATCGCTTGCCGCAAATATATGGAAAGATTCACATGCGTGTCTTATAATTAACAAAGATTGTAAATTAAATAATGGTCGATATAGAAAGTCATTCGATGTTTTTGTAAAATTTGAATAAATATAAATGATGACTAAAATAAAATCACTTTACTTATAACATTAAGAAACATCGGGGGTCTTTTTAGACCGCGTTATTGATTTGCCATGGAGACAGACATAAAAACACAATTAATTAAATCTGTAAAGAATATTAAAAATAAGTTAAAGAAGATGCAGCAAGAGGAGGATGATTTAGAATTAAAAAATAAGAAGATTTTGAAACCATTAACCGATCCGCTAGAAACCATGATGTTTCTTCATAATTCTCCTAAGCAAATAACATCTTATAATGAAAATAAGCATAATAACAAAAATATATTATCAAATGATGTAAACGCGGATTGTATCAAAAAGGATAAAATAAATATTCCCAACATACTTGAAATAAAAACTCCTACGAAAATGGAAAATAATGTGGCAAAAGTAAAAAGCTTTGAGGATGTCGATTCTTATTTGCAAGTCCCAAATAAACCTTTTAATGTTGCCTTTGGAGTAAGACATGACGGTGAAACACTTATGATAGGAAATTCACCTGCAACGCTTAAATCTTATGGGGAGAATTCTCCTAATAAAATATCTACGATTAATGTAAATGATAAAAGTTATGAACTAACGCCAGGTTTAAAAGAGCTTTTATTTCAAAGTAAACCGAATTGCGACAAAATAAATGAAAAGGATAAAATAACCTATAAAGATATTTTGGTGCACACTAATGTCCATAAGAGAGGTTTTAGTCCTCAAGGTCAGATACAAGGTAATTCAGGAATGAAATACTGTCAAATTATTAAACCCCTATTTCAAGAATCCAGCACGGCAAAGCAAGGTGGTAATCTGCCTTCCTTAAAAAAATATAATTCAAATACGGATTTTGTATATTGGGATGATCCTAATGAGTTGATTGAACGTTTAAAAATTTTAATTGCTTCTAAAGATGCTGGCAACACTAACCATGATAACGAAATAATTTCGATTATAGAAGAACTAAAAGAAGCAGACATCATTAAGGAATAAAAAGACTTCAGAACCAACTGTTGATTCAGTCTCATTGTGTTGGTTGAACATGAATGTAGATAAGTTTGGACACCATGTGTTAAAAAAGCATAAAATGAATAATTTTAATGAACCTCCCTTGGCTTTCATAAACGTTACCGATTGTTTTGATGCAAAAAATAAGATAATTAAACATATTGGAAAGCCTGTCGATCCAGAGGACTGCGCCACAAAACAGTATGTTGACAATACTGCAGATAAATTGTTTAATAAAATAAAATAAATTAATCAAACATTAGCTCAGCTAGAGACAGAAGTAAATAGCCTGCAACAAAGTATTGAAACAGTTTCATTTAAGAACAAATACAAGAAATGAGTAAAGCAATCGTAGTAAACGAAATACATAAACAAGCGCGGAAAAACTTTCCTCGAAGACATGTAGTGATGAAAGATATAGATGATTTATGGCAAGCTGATCTTATTGATATGCAATCTATTTCAAACAATAATTTACAGTTTAAATATATTTTAGCCATTATTGATACTTTTTCTAAGTATGCGTGGGTATATCCATTAAAAAAAAAGAGTAAGGAATATATAACTCAAGCTTTTTGTGATTTGTTCCAAAAAAATCGAATACCCAAAAACTTGCAAACTGATTTAGGAACTGAATTCTATAATAAAAAAATAAAATCATTACTTGAGTTACATAAAATAAACCATTACTCTACATACTCTACTAAAAAAGCATCTATAGTGGAAAGATTCATAAGGACTTTTAAGAATAAATTGTACAAGCAATTTAGTTTAAAAGGAAACTATAAATGGATAGGAAACACACTTTCGGAAGCAATTAATGAATATAATAATACGATACATAGAACAATAGCTCTTAAACCAATTGAAGTCAGTGAAAATAATAAGGATGCTGTATTACAGAAATATAAAAAGCTTTTATCAAAGAGGAGTTCAACAAAGGAAAAAAATAAATTTGCAGTCGGAGATTCCGTTCGTATAAGCAAATATAAAGGAACATTTGAAAAAGGATATACTCCCAATTGGTCAACTGAAATATTTACTATTACGAAAGTACAAAACACAAACCCAATAACGTTTATCATAGAAGATGCTAGACATCGACCCATCTTAGGATCATTTTATGCTCGCGAATTGCAAAAACCTAAATATAAGAACATTTATCTTGTAGAAAAAGTATTGAAGAAAAATGGTCGAAAATTATATGTAAAATGGTTAGGTCTACCTTCGCAAGAAAATAGTTGGATTGATAAAACAGAAATCTTATAAGCAGCAAACATCATAGTTTAAGCGCATTTTAATTGCGCACTTGAAACTGGACAGAGTATTTCATCGAAACAAAAAATAACTTATTTATTAATAATTTATTTACAATTCAACAAAAATGGTAGGGTCAAAACCTAAATCGAATGGAAAAAACAAGAAAAAAATTGTGTTCACTCCCTCACAGAAAGCCAAGTCTGGCGCTGGTTTTAAAAACACTTTCAAAAATATTGTTTCTCTTACAAAAAAACATATTAAAAAGTTAAAACCTACATGTAAAAAAGCGGCTATTGAGTTAGCAGTTGCTGTTGCACGAGAATTGACGAGGGATTCAGATACTTCAGTAAACATTCCCCGGGTGATACCTGTGCCAAAAGTTGGAGGAGTTTTGCCCCTAATACCCATTTTTGCCGGATTGTCTGCTGCAGGTGGTTTAGCAGGTGGCGCAGCTGGTATTGCTAGAGCGGTAGAAGCTATTAAGTCTGCTAAACAACGTTTTCAAGAACTCAAGAGGCACAATCAAAAAATGGAAGAATTAAATTTAGGAAGAGGGTTGCATCTCAAAGAGCACAAGAATGGATTAGGAATTTATTTTAAAAATAAAAAAAACTAATGCAGAGGCTACCTAAACGAGCGTTAACTAACATCGACATTCTCGAATATTGCAAAGAAATTCCCAATTTTCGAGGAGTTTTCATGCGAGATCAGTTGCCAAAACGTCCATTAAAAAAAGAATGCGGAATTATTAATCTTGATAGTTCCCGGAATTCTGGCACTCATTGGGTAGCCTATGCAAAATTTAATAATTATATCGAATATTTCGACAGTTATGGTAATTTAAAACCACCTGAAGAATTTTTAAAATATGTTGGCTTAAATATTTTTTATAATTACGTTAACAAGCAAAAAACTCATCCTTTCATTTGCGGCCACTTGTGTATAGACTTTTTAAACTCATTTTGGGATCTTCATAAATAGCTTACACTTTCAAAAAACATTTTAGTCAATAACAATGTCTATTACATTCACAATCACTGGAAATGAATCCATTCTTCGATCAGAATTAAATACTCATTTAATATTAGAAGACGATTACGAGTGCGGCTTACTGTATTTTTCAACATTTAATTCAATACCTAATATTACTGACAGCAACAATGTATTCGCTTACGGTAAACAGAAGGATATTAAAATTCCTTGCGGCGCATATGACCTGTCTGATTTATATGAATATTTAAAAAGTAATATGAACAATTGTCAGTTTAAAATCGTTCCTAACAACAATACTTCTAAATGTTCAATTTTTTGCAGCGAACCGATAAATTTTAAGGTAAAAAATAGTGTAGGTGCATTATTAGGGTTCTCAGAGATGTTGGATCCAAATAAATGGCATGAATCAGTCAACCCTGTATGCATTATTGCTGCGTCTGTGATACGGATCGAATGTGATCTTGTCCAAGGTTCCTATACGAACGGTTTGCCTACACATATAATTCATGAATTCGTGCTTAACAGTCCGCCCGGATATCAAGTAATTGAAGTACCTAAAAATATAATATATTTTCCTCTAAAGAAGAAACATATTTCGTCAATTACGGTGAAAATATTAGATATACAGGGAAATCTAATTAATTTTAATAACGAAAATATTAATATAAGTCTTCACTTGCGAAAGTCAAAATGATAATTTTTAACGATGATATCTGTAACAAAATACAAAGACAAAGTCGTTCTAACTCCACTGTCAAGCGCAACGTCAGACGAACTAGACGCAAAAAGGTTGTAGCAATAACAAAAAGTAATAAAGAGTTTCTTCGCGCTCTTGGATTAAAAATATGAGCATCCTCCATATAACCGACGATCCGCAATTCGACAATTCAATTGAAAGTTATGAAATCCATACTTATAACCCATACAATAACAGTTTTAATGAAAATGATGAAATACGAATACCTATCCATCAGCAAGATATATACGTATTACCTTCAGCTAGCGCGTTATACATAGAAGGATATTTTTCTATAACAGCTAAAGACGTGAGTGGTGTAAAAAAAGTGAAAAATGTTAAGTTGACAAATAACGCTATATCATTTCTTTTTCAAGATATTAGATATGAAATGAATGGGATTGAAATAGATCGAATTAGAAATGTTGGAATCACTACTACAATGAAATCTTTAGTCTCAATGAATGGTGGAGAAAGTAAAGCTGCTGCAATGTGGGGTTGGAACGTGGACGGATTTGATGATCACAGTGGAAGATTTAGTATTCTTTTACCACTTAATAAACTATTAGGTTTTGCGGAGGATTACAAGAAAATAGTTATTAATAGTAAACATGAACTAATACTAAATAGAAGTAGTACAAATCTTAATGGTGTTGTAACCGAAAAAGATGATTCAGTGGAAGTTAAGGTAAATAAAGTTCAATGGCGCATGCCGCATGTTAAAGTTTCAGATCATCAAAGGCTTGCATTGCTTAAACATTTAGAAAAAGATAAACCTATGCAAATAGCGTTTAGAAATTGGGATTTATATGAATATCCATTATTACCAAAAACAACCAAACATACATGGTCTATAAAAACCACTTCGCAACTAGAAAAGCCTCGATATGTAATTTTTGGATTGCAAACTAATAGAAAAAATAACAAATTAAACGATAGCGCTGTATTTGATCATTGTAATCTTAAAAATGTGACTTTATTTTTAAATTCATACTATTATCCATACGATAGTCTTAACTTGAAATTTGATGAGTACAAATACAGTATATTATACGATATGTATGCGAGATTTCGTCAGTCGTATTATAACCTTCCTATAGATCCGCTGCTTGATCTTATACAATTTAAGGAAAAAGCTCCATTATATGTGATTGATTGTTCGAGGCAAAATGAGCATTTAAAAACTGGACCTGTTGACGTTCGTTTAGAAATCGAAACAGAAAAGGATTTGCCGGATAACACTAGTGCTTACTGTTTGATTATTAACGATCGTTTGGTGGAGTACAGACCTTTGAGTAATATTGTTAGAAAGTTGACATGATGTCGACAGCAATAGTTGATGTGCAGGGGTTTAAAACGGACAACAATTCATTCATTGTCAAAGAAGTTGCAATAGCTGTTAATGAACAATTACTACACCTACTTATTCTACCACCTTGCCCACTGCACAATCTCTCTCCAACCGAACGTAAACAAGTATCGTGGATACAGAGAAACAGAAAAATTAATTGGAATGATGGATTTATACCTTACGAAAAATATTTAATGTATATCCAAGAGTTTCTGATTGATAAGACGATTTTATGTAAGGGTCTGGAAAAAGTTACCTGGCTTAAAACTATTTTAGATCATAATGATGTTATTAACCTGGAAGATATGAACTGTCCTAAATTGTTAAGTTTGTACGAAGAATATAGATTGTCAAGTGATGTGTTTAACTGTATATATCATCCAACTGTATGCGCGCTAAGAAATGTAACTTGTTTAAGAAAATGGTGTTTAAATAAACATGTTTTATAAATTCTTTTTATTTATTATCTTATAAAGGTAATTAACCCTGAGTTCTCAAATCAAATAGTATTTACTTATTGAATTACGACAACGTCAATTACTAATGTCAATTTTAATAAAATTTAATCAAACCAAAAGTAAGGTTAAGAAGGATAATGGGGCTACATACGAGTATATCATGAAAATGGCTGAAAGAGAGCAAACATGGAGAATTTATTTTAAATCGTGCTATCAAAGTTTTTACGATCGCTCGCATATATAGATCAGCGTTCTAGTATCGAAAGACCACCTTGTCCTTAAACAATTAGTATGGAATTGGCCACTCCAGAAAACTGTTAGCGGGACTATCCTATAACATTAGTACAGCAATGGTTGTGTGGAAAGTGTTAACAGGAACAAAGATGAATAAACAAAGATGACTAAACAAAGAAATAAATTTATGAAAAATAAACCGGAGTGCCGTAAACAAAAATATAAGTAATATAAAATTGAATTATACGGCACTCCGGTTTTGCTTCTATTTACAAAATATTTTGTTATAGACATTTTTGTATCTACATTTCGACAGTATCAGTCGAATGAACGAGGCGAGGATATGCAAATTTACCATTGAAGGATTGACAGGTCATTCGTTAGGTCACTACCTGTTGAGTTTATGGAATTCTGAATCACTGATCGATGGAAACTATTGGGGATCCTGGATCATTATTGGGGATTCTGGATCATCCGAGCGCAGCGAGGACAAATGATCCAGAATCCCCAATAATACCCTACTAACACGTCAAGTGCGGTATCCCTTTGTAACGCATAATACTGTCAAACATCCTTATAGGCTGATACTACAGAATTTAATTAACATCTCTTGTGTAGATTACTTAAGTTAGGTTAGGTTAGTTTTTCATAACAATTAAAATAAGTGTCAGTTAGTAAAACCGTTTTTGACTAAACAATACATCCACGCACGCACGCTCGCACGCACGCACGCACGCACGCACGCACGCACGCACGCACGCACGCACGCACGCACGCACGCACGCACGCACGCACGCACGCACGCACGCACACACGCACACACACACAACAGTGAATTGAAATCTAATCTTAGAATTTAATTATTATACAAGGAGGTAAAGCGCGATAATGGGTAATAAATTCTTGTAAATGGATGTCAACGGCCCAGCCTAATGTGGAGGTCACAGTTATGTATAAATCCTATAGCCCTATGTTTGTTTTTGGTAGTTTTTTTAAATATACCTGTTTAAAGCAATATGGTTTTGCCGAGTAGAATAGAGGTAGTAGTCCAAATTGGCGCCAATATTCCGATAAATAAATAAATCTTTATTTCGGACTAAGCATACCCAAACCTATACATCCATTTACATTAAAGTAAATTTACACTATAAAACAATCGAATAAATATGAAAATTAAATTTAAAATTTAAAATTTGTGCATCTGGGAAGTACGGTTACTAGAGATGGTAAGTGTAAGAAGGATGTTGTGAGGAGGGTGAATGCGGGCAATCAGATAAATGGGGCCCTGCACTACTTTGTGACAAGGGGCGTTTCACAAAAAGCCCGATTGGCTGTTTACAATGGAGTGTTGGCCCCTACTCTGATGTATGGTAGTGAATGTTGGGTGTGGCAGGACAAGCATGAAATTCGTATAAATGCAGTTGAAATGCGCTCTTTGCGAAGTATGTGTGGTGTGAAACTGATTGATAGAGTAAGGAGTGAAAAGATCAAAGAGAAATGTGGACTGATAGAAGATGTAGCGACTAAGATTGACAATATTTGGTCATTTGGAAAGAATGGATGAAAGAGAGAGATTTGTCAGGATCGTAGCAGGTGGAAAGAAGTGGCCTCTGCCTACCCCTATGGGAAACAGGCGTGATTTAATGTGTGTATGTATGCATTTAAAATCGAAAACTAAAAAGAGGTGGTTGCCGCGTTAGAATTGTGCCACTCCATGTCTTCCCGTAGATGTCGTAAGAGACGACTAAGGGAATAAGGGCTTGTAGTTCTGTTAGGCGATGGGCTTGCAACCTGTCACTAATACACTAGTAAACATCTCAGCCTACTTGTGCAAAATGTGGTTACAGAATTATCAACAAGTCTTTATAGAGATGTGGGTATTTCTGTAGCTCTGCCTGCCCCACTCTGGGAATGAAGGCGTGATGTTATGTATGTATGTAACTAAAAACAGAATCTAAAACAAAATTAAAATCGAAAAGTCAAAGTTCAAACCCGTGCTATATAATCTGTGGTCGTACCGTATTTGGAGCGGTGTCTTCTCTTCTCGCGGCGCCGCCGTTTTTCTTCCTCTTCGGCTTTCTTCTTCCGCAGAGTTTCAAGCGTATCCACCTAATAATAAATAAATAAATATCAGGGCACACTCTCACACAAATTGATCTAGTCCCAAACTAAGCTCTAGGCTTGTACTATGGGTACTAGACAACGATAAACTTACTTAAATAGAGAAATACATACTTAAATATATAAAGAAAACCTCCAAGACTCGGGATCAAATATGCGCTCATCACATAAATATTCGTCCTGATCGGGAATTGAACCCGGGACTGCTAGCTTCTTAGGCAGCGACACTACCAACTAGGCTGTGTCGTTAAAATAGATACATCGCTTTCGTTGTTGTAGTATAAATAATAATAGTCCAAGATCCGAGTATACAACGATCTTAACCAAACTGGTTAATGGATGAAAAGTATTTTATATTAAATTAAATATGTTAAATATTATATTGAAAGTGGGTCGACTACAAAATTTCAGTTTACATTTGTTTTAATATATTAATTATATATGTGTGTATAAATTTTACGTGATCTTAAAGTATATACATGTTTTGTTAATAAAATGTCATTTTTATTTTGACATAAAGTTTATTTATTAACCAGACCAGTTCATATTACTAATATCGATTTACCTGTTTATACCTGCCTACCCAAAAGTTATTACGGGGAAAAAAAGCCAACCTAACGTTTGCATATTCTATAGGTTTTATACTTTTGATTGGTATTTAATTTGAGTATTAACCGAAACAGATGTTTTTTGTTTAATTAATTATTTTCTGGACTGTTTTTTTTAGTCAACCCACTTGCAATACTACGAAAAGAAATGACGAAAGTAGTGTTAACCCTAGTATACTGTATTCTTAAGATACTGAACTGACTTTATTAAAGGTTGACACTACTTTTTTAATTTCTTTTTTACGGATTATTTTGTAACACGTTGTATATTTTTAAGATATTTAATTGAATATAAAATACTTTATATACGCACATGTCATTAGTGCTCTAAAACGCGTTCAGAAACCGTAGGAAATGATCAGCATTATTACAACCAATTTTACTATGAGAACTAACTTGTCTGTGGTAGTTGGTAAAATATGTACTGTAATGTTATTACAGTTTAGTTTATTTAAGGTTATGAGTTTAAATCTGGAACGGCTGTCAAAACTCAAGAGACTCTCTATTCCGGTATCTATAGATATTAAAACAGCTATTACAAACGTTAATTCAGTATGTTTTTTTAATAAAAATCGCACGACATTTGACCTCGAGTGAGATGAGAAAAGAGACTTCATTCGTGAGCTGTTCGAGGATTGAGTTGTCGCCATTATTGCTGTCATTTGTTTGTTAGTTGTCGTTGTGAAAAGTTGTTTGTTTGTTATGTAGTTTTTTTTTATCAATTTAATTTATTTACTATAAAAAAACAAGTCGAATACAATTGCTTTGTATTTCAAATTTGGATGTAATAATGATATCGAATTTGATGCCGTTATTAAGCAATAATAATATTTTCACAAATAAGAAATTTGTTCTAACGAAACAGTTTATCGTTATGCTAGTCGTAATTTGCGGTTTTTTAACGCATCATAGAGGGTTTATGGTATGTGTGTAGATAAATAGTGCTGCTAAGGTGAAAAATTGTATGTGCAACACGAGACCAAAGTTATTTGCATCTCGTGTTTTTGAAATGTGATTACAGAATTACCAACAACTTTTTTTGTAGTTGATGGTATATCTGTAGCTCTGCCTACCCCACGCGAAAAAAGGCGATATTATGTATGTATGTATGTATATGTGTCTTTGAATCCCTCGCTGCACTCAGGATTCTAACCGACACTCTATTTTGACGACACGCTAGCCTAGTTGGGAGTGACCTTGGCTTCGAAGCTAGGGGTCCTGGGTTCAAATCCCGGTAAGGGCAGATATTTGTGTGATGAGCACGAGTATTTGTTCCTGTGTCTTGGATGTTTTCTATGTATTTAAGTATACATTTATCTTTATAAGTAAGTTTATCGTTGGCTAGTACCCATAGTACAAGCCTAGAGCTTAGTTTGAGACTAGGTCAATTTGTGTGACATTGTCCTGTGTGTTTTAATATTAAAAATGCGAAAGTATGTGTGTAATATTGAAATGCAAAAGTTTAAAAGTTTAAAGTTTAATCTAGAATCCTTCGCAAAATGAACCTCCGCAGCAAAAAGGGTGTTTGGTGTGTTGTGGCACGAATAATTATAGTGCTGGTACCATGGCGCTGGCGAGCGAGCCGGCGGGCAGCTCGGCGCCGGGCGCGCCGCCCACGCGCGCGAGGAACTGGGCCGCGCGCCGCCGCCGCGCGCGCTGCTTCTCGCGCTCCTCCCACCCGCACTCCGCTGCACACCACACCCCCAACATCAACCACACCGCCACTACCATCACCGGAGCCCGGAATTCTCGTAGCACTTTAGAGCTGTCATAGGGACTTCTCGTTTATCGACTTCCGATATACATGTGCATATCGATGAATACAGAATACATATTTAAAATATGATTACGTTTAGAAGTAAACAACATGCAGTCTTATCGCGAATGAGCGATCTCTTCCGAGACAAAATAAAATTATGAATATCTATTTCTTGTATAGATAACCTAATGATGACACTAAAACTGACTTTGAACATGAAATTGATAAATGTTAAAACACTGAACTGAACTGATTAAATGTAGAATTGTTAACTATTAACTTTTCATTGCAAATCTCTATTTAACGTTTTCAGCCACTCAAAAGTTATATAAAAGAGATCGCTCTTTGGCAATAAGACCGCCTCTTGTTTACCTTTACTTTTAATCTTCATTGATATGTTGTGTTGTGTTCTATAATGTATCGATAATATTATGTATATCGATAGTCGATAAACAAAAAGTCCCTATGACACATGAAAATTGCTACTAGAATTCCGGGCTCTGATCATCACCACTACCAACAACATCACCATCATCATAACTAAACCCCAGAACTTTGTGGCAACAACGTCACAATATGGTAGTTTGGGGAGTAAATGGAACGGTGTTAATTCTAGTCTATTAGTGTTCTACGGAATTACAATTTTACTATCAGGCATCCACGATATAAATTACCTACAATTCAATTGTGAATTGTTTAATTAATCAACGATGTTCTTTCGTTAACTGTCTCTCCGTAACGTATCAAAAGCTGTTCTAAATGACTTGCGGTAATGATAATATCGTGAATGTTGCCTAGTTATTAAAAATTATTCAGTTAAAAAAGATATTAATTAACAAATTGTATTCATTGACACCGTTCCATTTACTCCCCAAACTACCCTATTGTGACGTCATTGCTACAAAAATCCGGGGTCTAATCATAAAAAAACCAAAAGACGTACAGCTAAGCAAAAATAATAAAAGTTAAAAGCCAAGTCTACGGGGTGATTTTGGGGTCATGATCCGGAATGGCCAAAAGAAAAGTGAATAAGATGGTCATACTGAACAACTTCTATGATGGGACCAACCACGAAATCGCCAAAAAAGAAACAGATGTTCCATAGATAACGGTGAATTAATTGAGAGTTAATGTATGGAACAGCTGGTTCCCATCGGAAAGGTTGTTCAGTATGACTATCTTATTCACTTTTGGCCATTCCGGATCATGACCCGAAAATCACCCAGTATATTGTCATAAGTGTCATAATAACCTCATGAGACTGGGAGTGCTATAGGAGGTATAGTCAAGGAATTTAATTGGCTACCCATATCGTTGAAATGTTAGTAAAAGTATTGAATTCTCAATACCAGACAGAAGTTTTTGTGGCATCAACGTCAATTGACTAGGGACTTCCGACTATTAAATTTATCGATAACTGTTTCAAATATTTTTTATAAACCATAGTAGATAGTTA
Organism: Acleris holmiana; assembly: GCA_949316455.1. Taxonomy (NCBI): domain Eukaryota; kingdom Metazoa; phylum Arthropoda; class Insecta; order Lepidoptera; family Tortricidae; genus Acleris; species Acleris holmiana. The sequence goes on from OX438783.1 coordinate 14,942,320, forward strand.
ACGTTCAGCAGATTAAATAGAAATTAACTAAAATGCTGATCACTAACCATGGCTGCAATTCAATCGATTTCCATACAAATAAACTTAGACCAAGAGTGCCTTGCAACAAAGGCATATTTAGGTAAATTCTATGGCATTGTGTAGCATAATAGTATACTCTAATATAATACCTGCTCAGTTTTCGAAAAATGCATGGAAAAGATTCAAACTTAAAAATATTATAAATAGATAATTATTTATTTTTATCGTTATGAATATGCCACTTTTAAGTTTTGAGTTACGGTGTATGGAAATCGCATGTTCATATTATACATTATCTCATAGTCATACATAATTAACTGTCTGTAAAAATCCCTAACTTACAAAGTTCTTCAGCATATAATTTGGTCTTGAATGAAAGTGGACTGTAGTTTTAGCTGGTATAATTCGGAATACAAATATTGAAAAAATCGGTTACAGTCGTTGAGGCAAAGGAAGTGCGAAGCCATAGATAACAAATACAATTTTGAAAGCTTCAACTGTCTCTCATTTTGACCGTTACAAATGTTGCTAGGAATAAATTACTATACAATCCTTTTTACGTAAGCAAAAATGAGATTTAACATATATTGAATTAGTAATTAAATTGATTATTATTTGATTTGAATTACGATTGTAAATATTGTTCAGAATACCTTTTTTTTTGTAAAGAAATCAATTAATGTAATTAATTATATAAATAAGAATTTATGGTTTAAAAATTAATTATTTTTAAACAATTCTGAACACTGTCATAAGAAAGTACAATTTATCGATAAATTATTAAGTCCCTAGGACAACTTTGTTCGTGCCACAAAAACTTCTTTCTCTGGTCAATATGTATATAATGAATGCTGTCATCTTTGGAATCGGAGATTACACGATCGAACACGAACGCAAATCGTTACCACTAGTTTCTTGTATCTTTGTTGAAACGAGGCCAATTAAAACAACCAATAACGGCTGAGATTAGCTGATTGGGCGTTGTATCACCAACAACTAGCTCAAGTAGCTCATAAACTTAATTTATCGGAATGGCCGATCGGCATCGTTTTTCAGTCTCATTCTATCAGATAGCTGTGCCCGTCTCACCGTCTCAGCACATCATTCCGAGTGATAACGAATGATGACTTTCCGTGTGTGGATATACGAGTGTAACCGACCAAACCCGATGGTGATATAACGTTGCTATAGTAACCAATGAAATGTTTACTAACAAACAAAATGTCAAGTGGGTCGTTCTACTTTTTTACCGACAATGTATCGTCATTTTTCTATAGTTTGCGTTTTTCAACTAATGATAATTATGGTTTTAATTTTTGATTTTAAAATACGTTGCGTGAATTTTTATTTGGACTAATTAATGATTATTTTGGTGGCGGTAATGTTTTTTTCTTTATGGTGGTTTTCCAGAATATACTGTGACAGAGTGGCCGTTTTCAGAGGAGACTAAATTTTGTATTACCACTCTGTCACGCGATTCTATGAAAAACAAAGTTATGAAAAAAAACCGGCCAAGTGCGAGTCGGACTCGCGCACGTAGGGTTCCGTACAACTATACATCTAAATAAATGTTTTTCTTTATTCTTTATTATATTGGAGTTGATTGAATGAAAGGTAAAATGCGGTTTAGGATTTGTAACGTAGATATTAAAAATACATAATATAAAAGTTCTTGTACCTCGTTGTAACTTTGATCGATGTTTTAATAATAGTGTTTTTTTTTTAAATAAGATATTGATAAGTAAACATTATAATTAGGTACTATATGCGAGCCCATATAGGCTTGTGATAGCTAAACAAGCTAATATATATTCCAGTTTGACAATAACTCCGCGCACACGAGTGTCAATGACGGCTGCCCTCACGTGGCTGCCCGTTCGGGTAAGCGTAGTCGGGAACCTCCCCGCGCGCGCTCCCGCTACCGATAAAGTCACGCCCCAAGCGAATTGTTGTTTACTTGGGAAACTATTACCGATTTCTTACTCGTATTAGAAAATAATGGTTCACGGTTTATGCATAAGGTTTATGTTCATAAAATTAAATGTTTTTCTTAATTCTTTATTATATTTGAGTTGATTGAATGAAAGGTAAAATGCGGTTTACGATTTATAACGTATTAAAAAAAAACTAATTATTAGATCTCGTTCAAACCAATTTTCGGTGGAAGTTTGCATGGTAATGTACATCATATATTATTTTTACATTTATCATTCCCTTATTTTAGAAGTTACGGGGGGGGGGACACACATTTTTCCACTTTGGAAGCGTCTCTCGCGCAAACTATTCAGTTTAGAAAAAAATTATAATAGAAACCTCAATATCATTTTTGAATACCTATCCATAGATACCCCACACGTATGAGTTTGATGAAAAAAAAATTTTTGAGTTTCAGTTCTAAGTATGGGGAACCCCAAAAATTTATTGTTTTTTTTCTATTTTTGTATGAAAATCTTAATGCGGTTCACCGAATACATCTACTTACCAAGTTTCCACAGTATAGCTCTTATAGTTACGGAAAAAAGTGGCTGTGACATACGGACGGACAGACGGACAGACATGACGAATCTATAAGGGTTCCGTTTTTTGCCATTTGGCTACGGAACCCTAAAAACACTGGATAGAGAAAGTGAAAGATTATTTAGTACTAATAGATGAATAAATGTTTGGACGTTTGTTTACGATTGTTTAAACACTAAAACATTAATAATCAATACTCTAACTGATAACGTATGGTAAAATGAGGACAGGCAATTGTCGGTAAAAAAGAAGAATGACCCAAGTGACAAATAATACGTATGCGAGCTCTTATGGTGACGGTTTGCTGTACGATATTAAACCTTAGGTGGGTTGGAAATTAAATTCCTTGACTGTTCTTAATCCATATAATTTATTTTAACCAGTGTAAAGTTAATTTTTACTAGTTAAAATTGAAAATGGCAGTTAGTAGCAAAGGAAATTAAACTTTATTTCCTTGCCGTTAGATTCAAATTTCCACTTACAAAAATCTCCCTGCGTGATATAAAGGGTCTCACGAGGTTAAAGCAATAGGTAGTTAACTTACTTTTAGAATCCGATTGGTCCCCAGTCAAATCGATCAAATCCACATCATTATCCTCCAAAGATATCACTTCTTCAATCTCATCTTTACTCCTCCTTTCGCTCTCTCTATCCCTCTCCCTCCTCTTCTCTTTATCAATACTCCGATCTATCTTCCTCTGTCTAACTTCTGATTTAGAGTGATATTCCTTTTTCTTGCTGTGTTTCCGCTTGTCTCTTTTTACTACGGGGCTCTCCTCCCTTTCTCTTGGCTTTTCTATCTTCTTTTCTGGAGTAACCGATTTCTCTTTACGAAATTCACCGATTTCTGGTTTGGGTACGATCTACAAATACAATAAAAGACATTACATTTTTTTTTCGCGAACTTGTAAATTAATCCAGAACGTAGTAAACACGTTTAATATTACAAGTATGATTAAAAAAAACATCTTTATATCTGAAATACCGTCAAAAATGTTCGCAAGCGAGGTAAAGACATAACTTCCATAACATAATTCGAAATATAACTCATTCCCAGAGTGGGCCAGGCAGAGCTACAGAAATACCAACAACTCTAAATAGAATTGTTTTTAATTCTGTATCAACATTTTGCACAAGTAGGCTAAGATGTTGACTAGTGTATTAGTGACAGGTTGCAAGCCCATCGCCTAACAGTACTACAAGCCCTTATTCCCTTAGTCGCCTCTTACGACATCCACGGAAGGACATGGAGTTGCACTATTCCAAGAATTTTGTACCTACCGCCTAAAAAGTTGCTTACATGAATCTCTCTGGGGTATACCACCGAGACCTCTTCCACAGTGGGTACATTCTAACATTTTATTGATTGGATACAGTCAACAGCAAAAGTAGATGATCATTTGAGTACTTTATCGCACTAACGTAAAAATACTGCGACCATTGAGCTGCGGCATTCAAATTGACAAGGTACTAAAATGATCATCAACTTTTGCAGTTGACTGTACGATTATAAAAGTACCGTTTCAGGTTGGAGCACAACAATCGGCTGCAAGACGGCAACCTCTTCCTTAGGCTTCTCGACCTCCTTGACGTCGGGCTTGGCGGGCGCGAGCTGCGCCTCCATCTTGTAGACGACGATGGGCGGCATGGGCTGGCTGTAGACCGGCGCGGGCGTCTTGGGCGACTCCTGCATATCTCCCTCCTCATCTTCAGAGCTGGACTCGTATGGCAGGGCAGGCTTTGGCAGGATCGGGTCCGGCTCTTTTTGTTTCTTGATTGAGAATGATACGGGCGCTAAAATAATATATTAAGCGCATGGTTAAAAGTAAAAATGATGTTTCAAGTAAAAAAGCCGGTCAAGTGCGAGTCGGACTCGCGCACCGAGGGTTCCGTACAAACTTATGAGAATGTAAAATTGTATTGAGGGGCGAACTTGAGTATGCTGTTGAAAAACTGTTGTCCCCACATATCGTAATAGGTCGCGATTAGTTTACCAACTGCATAAAAGTTTGCAATCGTATTTTTTTTTTTGTGATGTAGCTAAAAATTTACGGTTTTCAATTTCCTTTATCTGTGCTAAGACGTTGCTTCGTACCTAATTTCAAGATTTTAGATCGACTGGAAGTACCCTTTAGGTTTTGATTCCCTTGCGAGTTTCGAAAATTTGCTGAAATTTGAGGCATAAACGGCTGTATCTTTTGACTGCGTTGGAGAAAAAAGGTCTTGGTCAGACGGATGGACGAACGTCCGGACGGACAACAAAGTGACCCTATAAGGGTTCCGCTTTTTCCTTTCGAGGTGCGGAACCCTAAAAATCAAATTCATATCATTTATTCAGTAATTAGGCCACCATAGGGCTCTTTTACACGTCGATAATATGAAGTGAATCTACTAGCGCTTCGGACAAGACCATCATTGCGAGAAGAAACGCCGCAAAAAACTCCAGCAGAAGGTAGTTATTTCAATTTAAAAATACAATAATACTTAAAAGCAAGTCACTGTTCCGGACCGATTCGGATGCATTCTGCGTCAATCCCTGACATGCTACCGTATCTGTGGCGGGTGTGACCGAGCTGGGCTGTGGTTGCGTGACTACGTGGATTTAGTGGTGGTAGGATCCTGTGCAGGGTCCGTCCGGATCGCTACCACCTTCTTATCCATTAACCACCCGCCAAGCAACAGTGTTCGCATTGTTGTGTGGGGATAAGACAACCAGTGAAATTACTAGCTTAGAGGCGTTCCATCTTAGTCCTCAGGGTTGGCAATGCATTTGTGGTCTTAGGATTATATTCTTGAGAATTCAAATGTCTATGGGTCTCAGCTTCCACTTACCAGGTGGCCTGAGTGGTCGTGTGCCTTCTCCTTAACATAAAAAAAAATGCTTTTGCTATCGCCTTGTTGTGATAAGATTTGCCCTAGAATTTGTAGTAATTTACCCCGAATTACGCCGGGTTTTGTGAGGGAAGCATAGCCGAGTGATTTTGCCGTGCAAAACGGTATTGACTGTGCTGTGTTTGGCCGCGTGGCGGCTTACGAAGAAATTGGGTCCTTCGGAATTGTCCCTGGCTCGCCCTAGTGCTGTATCATACATTCCTTTACAGACAGACACGGCTAGACATCTAGCACTGCCGGACTTGCCGGGATAAGGACTGGACTACTGGAGGAGACAACTCCCGAGGAAGGCAAAGTTAGAATAATCTACATAAATAAATTAATATCAGGGGACAATCTCACACAAACTGACCTAGTCCCAAACTAAGCTCTAGGCTTGTACTATGGGTATTAGACAACGATAAACATTACTTATATAGAGAAATATATACTTAAATACATAGAAAACATCCAAGACTCAGGAACAAATACTAAAATATTGCCCTTACCGGCATTTGAACTGGCGTCATAGGCAACTAGGCCACCGTGGTCGTCAACATGTTAATACAATAACCTATTATATCAAAGCGATTTCCCAAGCAACACAAACTTGAGGCCTGCTGCGCTAACGCAGTCTAGAGTAACTTTGATGGACCCAGCACTCGATACATCTCTGGATGCCCTCTGGGGCGAATGAGAATAGTTACATTACATACTATCACGCCTTCATTCCCAGAGTGGGGTAGGCAGAGCTACAGAATTGCCAAAAACTCTTTTTTGTAGTTGCTAACAACCACATTTTGCACAAACAGGCTAAGATTGTGTATTAGTGACCTGTGTATTAGTGACAGGTTGCAAGCCCAGCGCCTAACAGTACTAGAAGCCCTCATTCCCTTAGTCGCCTCTTACGACATCCACGGGAAGACATGGAGTGGCACTGAGTGGCACTATTCTAACCCGGCACCCACACGGGCAAAAAACTACAAAGTAATAAATTATTATCACTTAAGCGAAAACTCGTTAACATGTGTATTCTGCCTGTCCTAACCTATGGACCCCAGACATGGTCACTCACTGAGAGTCAAAAGTCCAAATTGAAGGTTTGCCAACGAGCCATGGAGCGCAGTGTATTAGTGTTAGGATAGATCGCATCCGGAACACCACAATGCGCTCCAAAACACGCATAGCTGACGTGGGTGAAAGAACCGCCAAGCTCAAGTGGGATTGGGCCGGTCACGTCTGTCGCATGCTCCCGGACCGGTGGGCTAACGTAGCCACCAAGTGGGTGCCACAAACGGGGCAGGCCGAGACTGAGATGGCGGGACGACTTGGACGCATTCCTCAGCACCTCCGAATAGGAACTCTTGGAGATCAAGGGGAGAGGCCTTTGCCCAGCAGAGGGACACTTAAATAGGTTAGCATACAAAAAAAAATAGCACGGTTCTTGAGAGAATAGCATCAAACGAGTTCTACGTGGACGGAGACGCGGGAAACAGGCAGTATAATAAAATGAAAATACATACCCAAAGGCCGTTTCGATCCATCGTCCTTCCCATTAGTCCCATCCCTCTTCTGCTGCATGAGCCTCCTGTAGTAAGGGTGGAAGATGTTTTCGGGATCCAAGAAGGTGAATCTCGGGTCGTTCTTAGCCCGCACGATCTCGGCGAACTCGTCGCCGTTCCGCGCGACGTAGGCGGCCATTTTGTCGACCACGACTTGGACATCGTCGGGGGGGATAACTATGGAGGGGTTGTCTTTGCCGTCGGATGATGACGAATCGAAGTCTGTGGGAATTGTACATTAAAGTAAGGGATTGCCTGACGAGTGGTTAGCATGCTAAAATACGAGTCAGGCAATCCCACTATCGCCAAGGCATATGTGATACTTTTCGCAAACAATGCGAGGAAATGATACAAATGTATTCAGTTTATTCAGTTTATTAATTGCTTTCATGGGTAAAATGGTGTTTAAGGTACAATTTTGTTCTGCCATGAAACCCTGTCGGGCACTACAATACAGTATGATTAGAAGTAAGATGTATACAAAAAATATCGACGAATTGAGAGAGAATCTCCATTTGGATA